>CBVK0102164714.1:0-21542 GCA_900067695.1 Picea abies
GCTCTTCCGATCTCACAGTAGTTCGAGATTCAAGAAGAAGGGGTTTAAATCCTCAAGATTTAAGAACTATGAGAAGGGTTCTAGGATGAGCCTTCCTACTAGAAGTGTGTATCAGTAAAATTTCCCCTCTCATAGTGGAAATAAACCTTTTGGAACAACCCCAGGAAATAGTGATAACCCAAAGAAGGAACCCTTGAAATGTTGGGGTTGTGGAGAAGAACATCTACTAAGGGATTTTCCACATAGACAACAGAACAGTAGGCGATACAATATCCAAGAAGCTACCATAGTCAATGATGTGGCTAGAAGTATGCCACAGATTTATGCATCCTTGGCTAATAACCAAGCCGACCACCAAGCCTCAGTGGTGGAGATGGAAGGTATGATCGCCAACCATCTAGTTTCTATTTTAATTGACCCTGGTTCTAATTTGAGTTATGTGGCCCCGCAGACTTTTGATAAGTGTAAACTGCAACCAGTTATACATGTTAAGCCATGGTTAGTACAACTAGCCACTAGGACCAAAAGAAAAGTAACATAGGTCATACTAGATTTCCAATTCATTATGGATGGATTGCCCACCCAAGCAACCCTTAACATACTTCCCCTAGGATCTTATGACCTGTTGGTTGGTATGGACTAGTTAGCCACTTATAAAACCAAGTTGTATTGTTACCATAAAACTTCGGAGTGTGAAAATGAAGAAGGGAGAAAAATAACCCTTCAAGGGATTCAGAGGCATGTCTCAGTGAGACGAATATCAGCCCTTCAAATGAAAAAGTATTGTAGGAAGGGATGCCCTCTATATGCAATACAGGTGTTGGAATATGTTGAGGATGACAAACCAAACCTAGAGGACCAACCCATATTAAGAGAGTATAAAGACATGTTTCCATAAGAGGTATCAGGTCTACCTTCGAGGAGAGACATTGACTTCTCCATAGAACTTGCACCAAGAGCAGTGCCAGTGTCTAGAACACCCTATAGGATGAGTACACTATAGCTAGTTGAGCTCAAATTATAGCTAAAGGAGATGATGGAAAAAGGCTACATCCAACCCAATGTGTCTCCATGGGGAGCACTCACCTTATTTGTGAAAAATAAAGATGGCACACTCCGACTGTGCATAGATTATAGACAACTCAATGAGACAACCATAAAGAACAAGTATCCCTTACCAAGAATTGATGACTTGTTTGACCAATTAAGGGGTGCTTCCATTTTCTCAAAGATTGACTTAAGGTATGGATACCATCAAGTCTGAATCAAGGATGAAGACATCCACAAAACAGCCTTCAGGACAAGATATGCTCACTATGAATTTGTGGTGGTGCCATTTGGTTTAACCAATGCCCCCACCACTTTTATGTGCTTGATGAATAATGTACTCAGAAAATTCCTAGACAAATTTGTATTGGTTTTCATTGATGATATCGTAATATACTCCAAGAACAGAGAGGATCATGAAGAACATCTTAAATTAGTGCTTCAAGTACTAAGAGAGTATCAACTCTATGCTAAGTTTTGCAAGTGTGACCTTTTCCAGAAGCAAGTACATTACTTAGGCCATGTTATTTCTGAAGAAGGAGTGGCAGTAGACCCTAACAAGATTAGATCTATCATGGAATGGCCTACCCCAAAGGATGTATCTGATATTAGGTCCTTTATGGGCTTAGCAGGATACTATAGAAGGTTCATAAAAGGATTTTTCAAGATCAGTTGTCCAATCACTGCCCTTCAAAAAACGGGGGTTAAATTCACTTGGACATCAAAATGTGAAGAAAGATTTCAAGAACTGAAATACCTTCTAACCCATGCACCTGTATTGAAGATTGCAGACCCTGATGATGACTTCCTTGTGTGTACAGGTGCCTATAAGGAATGACTCGGAGGAGTATTTATGCAAGAAGGGTGTGTAATTTGCTATGAATCCATAAAATTGAATGAGCATGAAATCAATTACATGACCCATGATCTAGAGTTGGTTTCCTTAGTGCATGCTTTAAAAATGTGGAGGCATTACCTCCTGGGTAGGAGATTTGTACTTATGACAGACCATTGTGGGTTGAGGCACCTGTTTGATCAACCAAAACTCAATGCTAGAAAAGGTAGGTGGATGGCTCTCCTTAGTGAGTTTGATTTCGAAATCAAACACATCAAAGGAAAGGAAAATAGGGTGGTCGATGCCCTTAGCAGAAGTGTGAAAATGATTCACCTGGCAGCGGTAAGCACCTGTGAAACAAATGTTAGGGAGAGAGTCAAGAATGCACAAGAAACATATTCATTTTTCAAGACTGTGATGTCATACCTAAAGCAAGAGTCCATAGGGCTAAAGTATGAAGGCTATCAGATGCTTGATGAAGGCTTGCTGACTTATAGAAACAGATTGTATATTCCAAGTTGTGATGACTTGAAGAGGTTCATAATGGATGAACTATACAAGAGACCATATAATGGTCACTCAGGTTATCAAAAAATGATCACGGCCACTAGGAAACAATTCTATTGGCCTGGATTGAAAAGGGACATAGTTGACTATCTAGCTAAGTGTCTAGAATGCCAGCAAGTTAAGGCAGAACACCGGCACCCAGCAGGGTTGTTACAGCCTCTACCAATTCCATAATGGAAATGGGAAACCATCACCATGGATTTCATCACCGGATTACCAAAATCGGCCAAGCAGAATGATGCCATCATGGTAGTGGTGGAAAAATTGAGAAAGTCTACTCACTTCGTTCCTGTCAAGTCAACTTGCAAGACAATAGATATTTCCAACATCTTCATGAAGGAGATATTTAGATTGCATGGCATGCCTAGGGATATTATATTTGACAGAGACACCAAATTTACTTCAAGCTTTTGGAAATCCTTAATGGCTGGTTTTGAGACTAAATTGTTGTTTAGCACAACCTATCACCCTCAAATGGATGGACAGACAGAAAGAGTGAACCAAATATTAGAAGAAATGTTAAGGATGCATGTAATGCATCAACCTAAGAAGTGAGAAGACTACCTGCCATTGGTAGAGTTTGTCTACAACAATGGTTATCAAGAGTCATTGAAGATGATCCCTTTTGAATCCCTCTATGGTAGATAGTGCAAGATTCCAATCAGTTGGAGTAATCCAGTGGACAGAATTACAATCGAACCTGACATGCTGAAAGAAATGGAATAACAAGTGATTCAGATTAAGAAAAATCTAAAAATTGTTGAGGATAGACAGAAGAGTTATGTTGATAGAAAGAGAACTCCCGGAGATTTCAAGCCAGCAGACCATGTCTATCTCAGAATTAGACCCAGGAAGAGTTCCCTGAGAATGGGAGCTTGTGCCAACATGGAACCCTGGTATTTTGGACCCTTTGAAATCTTAGATAGAGTGGGACATGTAGCCTATAAGCTATCACTCCCTCCCACAGTGAAGGCACATAATGTTTTCCATGTTTCATTATTGAAGAAATATGTACATGATTCTAATCATATAATTGACTGGTATGTGAATCAGGTGGAACCGGAGGGAGAATTCCTACCAGAACCTCAATGCATACTAGACAGGAAGGAAACCTCACTCAAGAACTGAACCATTGCACAGGTCAAGGTGCAATGGAAACACTTTGGCCCAGATGAGGCTACGTGGGAAATGGAGGATGCCATGAAATAGGCATATCCATATTATTTACTTCTGTATATACAGAGAACATTGATAGATAGAACATCGAGGATGATGTTCCTTTAAGGGGGAGGGGATTGTAACACCCATGTTTCCCCCAGTTTGTAAATATAACTATATTGGCCAAGAGACTATGGAAAACTAGATATGTGTGAATGTTTGATTTGATGAACCTTTGTATAAAAGGTCAATGAATGTAAATTATGTTATTAATAGAAAATGGATAAGTGTTGCATAACTGTTGAAAGGGGGGTTTGCCAAGATAGACCACGGATGCTATGAGAGAGATGGTGAGGGAAACCATGAATGGTTGAGATAACCCCCACCAAACCAATACCTTGCTGGATTTAATTGCTCAAGACCAGAACAGTCCTTTGGCCCAAGGATGAATTACAGTCGGGCTGGTAGGTGGGAAGACATCCTTAAGAATTAATGAGGGGATGGGGCAGAGAGCCCATCTGAAAGGCTTTCAGACCTGAACACGAACTGGAAATTCGGGCCACATGCAATCTTGCTGAGGAAGGCAAGAAAGGAAGGCATGGTGGGCAGAGGAAGAGTTGTGAAGAGAAGCAGAGAAGAGAGGCTAAGCTCTCAGGTTCGAGGAAGAACTGAGAAATGAACGTGTTCTGGTCACAGGATGTGGCTAGCAGGGTTATGATACAAGCTGATAAATGAGGGTGTTGAGTGACTGAGAAAGTACTTAGGAAGGAATCCTTTCTTGGTATAGAGAGAACCTGTTACCAAGATCCTATGGGAGGAGGAGAGTAACCTCCATCTCTGACTGTTGCTAAGCCGGAAGAAAGAATTATCTCTCAGAGAATCGTGGTCTAGATCAGCAGTGGGTAGTGGTAAATTCGTTAGGAGTGATTGAGCCTATGGTTGGGTGGAAACACACACCCTTTTCAGCAGTCGCATCACGTCCACTGGTTCTGATAATTGTTTCCATACTTTGTGTTTTGAAATGGAATAGTGAATGAATGCATGTATTTATACATCTAAGAATGGTCTTTGTATTGAATGATCAAGTTATGTGTATGCATTTATCTTCTGGTGGAATTATGCTTATGATTGATCGCCTATATGCCCAGCTTATTCCTCGAGATGTCATGGGACGTAAACCTGTAGGATGACCTAGATAGAAAGTATTGTGTTAATCTAGCCCTATCCGTCTGAAGAGGATATCTTGTTCAGACTCCTTGTTGTGCGACCGAGATATCATGCACAAGTCCTTAACAACCTTATGATGAAGAGATTCACGTGTAACTCATGCGATTTTAGAAGGACCCATATGAACAACACCCAGGAACCCTATGCTAAGCCTAAGGGAGCCAATTCCTTCTGGCTTAAGAGCTCTAGAAGTTCGGGACTTTGGAGTATTGTCAGCCCTAATAGCCACAAGTCAGCCGAAGGTGACCAAGAGTCACGGTTACCTGTAAATTTGACCGACGTTGGGTGGGTTCCCTAGTGGATAGATCAACCTATCTTACCGAATGTACTGGGATCCAACTCCCCATTGAGAAGGAGTGTGAGCCACTGATCGAGAGTGTTTGGGGGTTCCCTTAGCCATTAGATCTACACCAAGAAGACTTCGATGAAGTTCTACTTCAAGAGAATAGAGATGCTATAGCATCAAACTCTCTGAACGATGAAGTTATGAAGTAAAGGAAAGCCATAGATTTGGGAGCAGATTGTCAAGGGCTCCACCTACCATCTGATCATTGAGGAGGAGGGACCCGCACATTGTACTTTGGAGAAGTCCTACTTTGGGAGAATCGAGTGGCAATAAAGCCAAAAACCCCGAAGGTCAGAGCCGCGAAGTGACCAGGACCATCAATCTAGGGATACTTCGGGTTCTTTCCTAGACGTCAAATTTACAGTGTAGTTAGCCCGATGTTGATAGCTTCGGGAGGACATGGGTGTTGTAACGCCAAAACCCCTGAAGGCCAGAGCCGTGAAGTGACCAGGAGCATAGATCTAGGGATACTTCGGGTTCTTTCCTAGCCATTAGATTTATGGTGTATTCAGCCCGTCATTGAACTCTTCAGGAGGACAGGGGTGTTGCAACGTCAAATCTCCCGAAGGCCGGAGTTGCAAAGTGATGTGGACTGTGGATCTAAGGATCCTCTGGGATCCCTCTCAGTCGTCAATAAACAGGGGAAGTGTGGTGCTAGGTCCTTTAGGTCGGAGACTGGGCACTCTGGGGAATTTGAGGTGTGGTGTGTTGAAAATCTATGAAGCCTGAAGTAACGAGATTTGTCCATTCGAGGACGCTTCAGGACTTTTCCTAACCATCAGATCTAGGTTTTGGTCAGCGCGACGTTGAACAACTCCGAGAGGAAAGAGGAGTTTTGCATCGTAAAACTCCCAAAGGCCATAGTCACGAAGTAACGCTAATCATGGATCTATGGATCCATGTGGCCAGATCTCGACTGTGATATTCGAGGGATGTTAGAAGGTTTTTAGTCTGGTGTGACGTGGAAAGTCGACATCACCAGGGTGACATGGACCCACAATTGATGTGCCACATGTCATCTCGATCTGTGTTTTGCGTAGACCCTACATACCTATTGGAATGTGACACGTGTCACCCCTGGCCCTTCTACGTGTCAGGCCCTGGTACGTGCTCGCCTAGCCAAAGTGGTTGGTGAAGTGACTGGGACTCTGGGAGTCCAGGACTTCAGGACTCCGGAGGATTTGGGGTGTAGCGAACTCCAGGATTCTGAGACTTCGGGACTCTGAAGGATTTGGGGTGTAGCGAACTCCAGGAGTCCGGGACTTCGAGACTCCAGAGGATTTGGGGTGTAGCGTTATAGAGAAACCCAAAAAACCCAAAGGTCAAAACCATGAGGCAAGCTTATGGGACTTTGGGATTTCGGGACTCTGGAAGGTCTCGTGCGTAGACAGTAAAGAGGTGTTCAGCGTCGAAGTGTCGAAGTGTCGAAATGCCATATTTAGTGTTGGCCTACGTGTTGGATGCCTGCGTGTTAGACAAAGATTGAGTCTAGTCATGGGATCGGACGGTGGATGGACTTCCACCATTGATGAATAAACTTGGGGACAATATGTGTGAGGTGGAATCACGTGGATGCCACATGGCCCTCAACCAATGAACTGTTGGATCATGTTGTCATTGATGCCAATGGTTTGACTGGTTGATGTTAATGGATTGATGTCAAGTGATTGAATGATTCCAAGTGATTTATTGATGTCAAGTAATGATTGATTGATTATTGTGAATGGATAGATATCAAGTGGAATCATAGTCATATTATGTCATGCATGGATGAAGATGGATCAATGAGTTGTCATTGATATGATGCATTGTTGGATTGATGTAAAGATGAATCATTATTATCTTATCATGGTTGATAAGGTGCAAAAATGGATGAACTCCAAAGTGGTCCCCTTATGGTGAAAGCCCTCAGGGGAAGACGCTTTATGGATGACTTATCCTTGAAGTATGGTTATGCTTATATGCAGAATAATGATATTAAGATCAGTAAATTTATTGGTGAAACTATCCTAGATGGATAGTGCTTGTCATGCCATTTCCAGTGGTATGTGAAATGTCACATAACTCCTCATAGTTTGAGAGTTATGGCCCTATGAAGATGAAGGGCCCTCATATGTTGGCTTGAAGCCCCAAAAGGTCAAAGAAGTCAAAGAGCTTGCAAAGAAGAAATTATTATTTAAATGATAAAGTAAAGAGACAAAGTCAAGAAGGAGTATTTAAATAATAAAGTGAAGTGACAAAATCAAGAAGGATTATTTAAATATTAAAGTGAGGTGAAAAAAATCAAGGAGGAATATTTAAATGATAAAGTAATGGAGAACCTTATATTTATGGAAAGTGGTTAACCATAAAATGAGGAAAATAGGTTAAGTACCCTAGAAATGGGTTAAGTGATCTAGAAGTGGGTTAAGTGACCTAGAATATGAAGAGTATAAATAAGAGGCAAGGGTCTCTTGTGAAAGGCATCCTTTGTGTATCTTTGTGTGTATCTCTTGAGCATGATTGAAGATGTATTTTGAGAGAGAGAGGGTATGGAGGATCTCATGAATGCATCAAATTTTTGACATGTCTGAGATCATGATGGAAAAAGTCTCAGAGGTTCAGAAACCCTAGTTTATGAGGTATATGTGGGCTGTAGTGGGCCAGAGCGCATACATACGTGGGTTGTATGAAGATAGGGCACATACAGTGGATGAAGTCATGAAGATTGGTGTGTGAGTTGATGAAAGGCTCTTGAAGATAGAAGCAGGTTCCATATCTGCATTCTATGGGCTCAGATCTGTCACTGAGACTCTAGTATGGTTATATTGTTGTCTTGATGGATACTCTTGCTTGTTGTGTAGTGAATGCTTAAGGCATTATTGATATGGATGTTGTGATGTGGTTTGTGTTGGTTGATGGAGTGAGTAGCACTCTTATGATTCAGTACTGATGTGATTTCTATAGTATGTTGATTGCTTATACATGATTGAGTAGCATTCATATTGTATGGTTGAGGAGCATGAGTGATTTATTGCAGAGCATGGATTTGTTGTGACTGGCCGTGAGTCAGTTTGGACAGTGAAAGACAGAAGAGAATGTGATTGGAGGTTGGAGAGGATTTGAGTGTGTGAAGTAAAGAAAAACCCTATTTTCTCATAAGTATATGCAGGTTGTAATATAGACTGGATGCGTACATACGTGGGTTGTACTACTAGTAGGGTGCATACACACGTCTGTTGCACTACCGACAGGTCGCGTACCTGTGACAGATTGATATATTTTGAGGATTTTTGCCTCATCTCAGTTGGTGCTAAGGTTGTAAGCTGAGTCTTGCATTATAGAGTTGGTTCTCTTGTAGAGTTGTACTCTATTCAGTTGTTGTTGAAAAACCCCAAGGATTGTAGTCTATAATAAAAAGAAAATTGTACATACATCTTATGTTCTTTGTGTTCCTTGTGGTGATGATTTGTTGATGATATATTGTTGATATATGTTGATGATATGTGTTCACATTTAACTGGTTATAAATGACAACAATGAGTAATGAGTTAATGGTCATTACTAACTAATGAGTTTTGTGTAAGACAGAAGTTTTGGGAAAAAGAGCCCTACAATGTTCACCCCCCCCTCTCAATGTAGTCGGTGATCTGAAAATAGAAGGATGACTTGTTATTCTATGCAAGCACCATATACTTCATTAAAAACAAACTTTACAGGACCTTGCTTCATGTGTTAAAATATGCAAGATAAATTATGTGCCAAATTGATGTATCTTCTTGTAAATGCTTATGTGTGAGGATATGTTCTTTTAAATGGTTAAACATGTAATTTCAATAAATACACATCAACAATACTTGTAGAAAATAAACCATCAAACTCAAAACAATCACAACATGATAAAGGAGTTCACCCCCCTCCGGGCTACATCTCCTTGAGCCTCCAAAATGGACTTGGCTCTCTGGGATTAATTTGTCAAAAGTTATTTTAAAAGCTACTACTCAACTCCAATGGAAAAATAGACTGTACCATTGAGATCAAAACACATAAAAACCCCAAAAATGACTAATAAAACTCTTAAAACGGATTATGGCTCATCCGGGCATGACCTCTTCTACATGTGGCCATAAGCTTCACTGAGCTTCTCTTTGGAAAAAACACCTGTAAAAGTTCTCAAAAGCCTCTGAAACTTGTCCCAATGTGTTCAGAGCATAACAATTAGCCAAAAATGATTATTCAATCATAGAAGACAAACATAGGCTCACCAAAACATGTCCTCAATCAATGAGGGCTTCAAGCTCCCTGTAGCTTGCTGAAACTTCAATGGTGAAAAACCTACAAAATATGTCTTCAAATGGCCTTGATAACAGTGCCAATGGATCTAGGACGTCCAAAAACCCCTAGCTGGGCTTTTACAGCACCTCAATCGGCCAAAGGATGAAGAAGACAGGCCTCCTGGAAGTTCCCCCTTCAAACTTGTTGTCTCTGCATCTACAAAACACACCCTTGTTGAATGAACCTGGCACACACGCAATATATAGCGTGGAAACCCAGCACCGGGTGCAACCGCGTCAACGGTGCAAACTGTAGGACGGTTATGGGTGTGCCAGCCCCTAACCGCCTAGCACCTGGGCACATGGGTCATATGACCGCGCGTGTTGGCAAAAAGGGGCTAACGGTCAAAACCGTGCCAACGGTACCAACTCCCAGCTCCGGTCGTGGGAATATGGAATAATACAAAGAACCAAGGGCTAAGTTTAAAACCCCACGCGCGTTCCCATGTAACAAAGGTCATATGAAATAACAATGTGACCGGGGGGGCAGCTCCATTGTAACACCATAACACAAACTTCCGCGCTCTGTGTATACCGTGGTCACATACCACACAATAGAACCGTGTGGTTTACATTTGCAAACACATGTGAAAACATAAATCCCACGTGCGTCATTGGAGTGTATGGGCATATGGTATAATAAAACCACGGGTCGGGGCTAAGCCCCGGCCCGACCCCCCGCCATTTAACATATAACGCGAATTTAAATAAATTAAAATCCATTACATAAACAAGGACCAATGCATGGCGCACCGGTTGGGCGACGTATGCCAAATCGTTGCATTGTGGGAGGTTTGGGGTTCCATTCCCACGGACTCCAAAGGTTTTTTACCGCCCAAATTTTAATATGGTATAATTTAAATAAAATTTAAAACATACATTGTTACCATCCAATGGCGTTGCGCGTTGGTTATTCCGACTTTGTTAAAGCTTGGCACGTGGGGAGGTCCGGGGTTCGAATCCCACGGACTCCACATAACATTTTATAACCAACCAAAAATGGGGTGCCACGTGGTAGCCCATGTCTGGGCCACGTGGCACCAAACTATTCACCCATTAAATGCCACGTGTCAACAATTTATTCATCCACGTGTCCTGTCAAATGCCTGCCACGTCAACTGCCACATGTGATTCATACTCTGCCATGTCACTGTATGGACCTGCCACATCATTGTACGTCCCTGCCATGTCAGCATCCGTACAGACTATACGGACTGCACAGTCAGCACTCATTTTTTTTTGCCTGTTTGACGATTCGAACAGATTGCAATATCTCTTGTTCCCGACGTCTGTTTGAGACGAAACGAGTTTTTTTGGGTTCGCAATGACGAGGGCTACACTCATGTTCATTTTGAGGCAATTCTGAGAACGTTGAGTTTTGAGCTAAAATTTGACCCCTGGTCCAGATTTTGATCACACCTTCCCACTAAAAGGCTTTTGGACCCACAAAAGCTTATGATTATCTGTCTGAGCATCAATACTCTTCTACTTTCAAGTTCTATCAACTGATTCTACTTGAAAAGTCTTTTTGATAATCACCTGGATACCTTGACATGCCTTGCATTGCAACTGACTATGTCCCTCAACCACTGTCCTCTGGCTGCTGCTGACCCACTGTTCTCTCTGTGCTTGGAAGACTGCCAACCTTTCCACTGAGAATCTAGTCCCTCTTGTGAACTCTTTGACGTCAACACAATCAGCTCTTCAATGGCTGCAAAACTTTCCTGCGACATCTTGTCACAAGCCAAGAAAACCATCAATCTTGAAAACAAATTATACAAGACTAAAAAATGATGCCAACAAAATATTTTTTCTCTTCAAACAAACTGTCGCATCTTGTACTTCATCAAAGCACATAGCGTTTTCTTGCATCTCGATGTACTCAAAATTGACTTACAAGCCAACAATCACCATCGACTAAACACAAGTCGAAAAACATGATCGACACAACATAGTTGTCACGACAACATCGACACCAGTCAAGACTCATTTGAAACTTATCAACCTTCCAAAATGACAAGTCGACAAACATGATACACAATCATGGTATAATCATGAGTCATTCATGATGAACTATCACCAGTTCACTGCTTACTCATACACAAAAACAAATGCATGTGCATGACTCTTCAACTCTCCTTCCAGTACAAACATAAGTACATAAACCCCGTAACATGTGGGTACATAAGAGCTGAATATGAAAAATATAAATGGCTGTAACAAGTGAACAACATATCCATCTTTTACATCCTCCTGGCAAAATTGTGCAACAACAAAAATGCCTTCAAAATGAATTGCATTCACATGCAACTTGCATCATGCAAGTTGTGATAAATTGTTGCAACTTATCATGCTTCCCATAAATGTACACATAACGCTGAAAAGTGCATTTACAACAGAAAATGCAAGCCTTACTTGCTCAAGAAATCCAACCATTTCTTACCAAGCCAACTCAACGGTGACTTTTTCTGCTGGGAATCATCCTCTTGTGAATCATCTTGACACACATCAATGATGGAATCTCCTATTCCATTCTTGTCAATCTCTTTATCCATCTGCTTCTTGTGATGTGGATGAGTGGTTGGATGCAATGTCCAACATTGGTCAATGAGATGACCCCGCTTCTGACAATGAGTGCAAATCTTTTGCATCCTCTTTTCACATTGCCTTTGCTTGTAAAGTTTCCTGAAAGTGGCCAATCTTTTCCAACATTTTGAAACATGATGGTTATATAACCACAATATGTACATGGATTCTTTCTTCCATTTTTACATACAAATTTATCATGCTTAACATAATCAAAAGCAACTGACTGATAAGCAGAATTATACCTTGAACATTCACCTTTATCGCCTCTTTGAGGAGGTGAATTTGAAGAGTTACAAGCTCTCCTTTGAAGACCATCAACAGTGTTCTTGTCCTCATGGCTGTCACAACTCTTTCATTTCACACATTCGCATTCATCTTGAACACAAGCCTTGCATGCTGGAGGGATTGAACTTTCACCTTTAAAGCCTTCTTGAGGAGGTGAACTTGAAACAAAATTTGTGCGTGGAACTTTTTCCCTTGTCTCCTCGACTTTGGAATATGCTCCATCTTTTCGTTCATATCCAATACCACAATACTTGGGTCTCTCTTCAACAACAATAGGCTCAATAATGCCGTGTGCATGCTTGCCCAAACCTCTACCTTCATAGCCCATTTTTAACAATAACTTGGACCCTATTCCTCTTGTGTGCTTTTCAAAAACACCAAAACATTCATCTTGAGAGGAATTAGAAGATAAACTAACATTGCATACCTTATGTTCATGCATTTACTTGGTAAGGATTTCCTTTGCCTCATGGATTTGAATCTCCATCTCATGCAACTTTGCAAGAAGCTGGTCTTTCTCCTCTTTCATGGCCATCAACTGCTCTTCAAGAGAAATGCTCTCATTTCTGTCTTCACACATCTCTTTCATCAAATCTCTCATGGTTAGAATTTCCTTCACCATATCTTTGTCAAAGAACTTAGATAATGAAGATGTATGAGAACTACCAATGTTTGAAACTTCCTCCATCCTTGCAAGATATCAAACTT
This sequence comes from Picea abies, assembly GCA_900067695.1. Taxonomy (NCBI): domain Eukaryota; kingdom Viridiplantae; phylum Streptophyta; class Pinopsida; order Pinales; family Pinaceae; genus Picea; species Picea abies. The sequence goes on from CBVK0102164714.1 coordinate 13,076, forward strand.
CAACACAAAACTTGCACAAAAACCAACAGCTAAATCTCAAGCTATCAATGGCAAACACATGAGAAAAACAAACTATGCTCCGATACCACCTGATCTGAAAATAGAAGGCTGACTTGTTATGCTATGCAAGCACCCTCTACTTCATTAAAAACAAACTTTACAGGACCTTGCTTCATGTGTTAAAATATGCAAGATAAATTATGTGCCAAATTGATGTATCTTCTTGTAAATGCTTATGTGTGAGGATATGTTATTTTAAATGGTTAAACATGTACTTTCAATAAATACACAACAACAATACTTGTAGCAAATAAACCATCAAACTCAAAACAATCACAACATGATAAAGGAGTTCACCCCCCTCTGGGCTACATCTCCTTGAACCTCCAAAATGGACTTGGCTCTCTGGGATTAATTTGTCAAAATTTCTTTTACAAGCTACTGCTCAACTCCAATGGAAAAGAAAACTGTACCATTGAGATCAGAACACATAAAAACCCCAAAAATGACTAATAAAACTCTGAAAACGGATTATGGCTCATCCGGGCATGACCTCTTCTACATGTGGCCATAAGCTTCACTGAGCTTCTCTTTGGAAAAAACACCTGTAAAAGTTCTTAAAATCCTCTGAAACCTGTCCCAATGTGTTCAGAGCATAACAATTAGCCAAAAATGATTATTCAATCACAGAAGACAAACATAGGCTCACCAAAACATGTCCTCAATCAATGAGGGCTTCAAGCTCCCTGTAGCTTGCTGAAACTTCAATGGTGAAAAACTTGCAAAATATGTCTTCAAATGGCCTTGATAATAGTGCTAATGAATCTAGGACGTCCAAAAACCCCTAGCTGGGTTTTTACGGAACCTCAATGGGCCAAAGGATGAAGAAGACAGGCCTCCTGGAAGTTCCCCCTTCAAACTTCTTGTCTCTGCATCTACAAAACGCAACCTTGTTGAATGAACCTGGCACACACACAATATATAGCGTGAAAACCCAGCACCGGGTGCAACCGCACCAATGGTGCAAACTGTAGGACGCTTATGGGCGCGCCAGCCCCTAACCGCCTAGCACCTGGGCACATGGGTCATATGACCGCGCATGTTGGCAAAAAGGGGCTAACGGTCAAAACCGTGCCAACGGTACCAACTCCCAGCTCCGGTCGTGGGAATATGGCATAATACAAAGAACCAAGGGCTAAGTTTAAAACCCCACGCGCGTTCCCATGTAACAAAGGTCATATGAAATAACAATGTGACCGGGGGACCAGCTCCATTGTAACACCATAACACAAACTTCCATGCTATGTGTATACCGTGGTCACATACCACACAATAGAACTGTGTGGTTTACATTTGCAAACACATGTGAAAACATAAATCCCACATGCGTCGTTGGAGTGTATGGGCATATGGTATAATAAAACCACGGGTCGGGGCTAAGCCCCAGCCCGACCCCCCACCATTTAACATATAACGTGAATTTAAATAAATTAAAATCCATTACATAAACAAGGACCAATGCATGGCGCGTCGGTTGGGTGGCCTATGCCAAATCGTTCCATTGTGGGAGGTATGGGGTTCCATTCCCATGGACTCCAAAGGTTTTTTACCGCCCAAACTTTAATATGGTATAATTTAAATAAAATTTAAAACATACATTTTTAACATCCAATGGCGTGGCACGTTGGTTATTCTGACTTTGTTAAAGCTTGGCGTGTGGGGAGGCTCGGGGTTCGAATCCCATGGACTCCACATAACATTTTATAAACGACCAAAAATGTGGTGCCACGTGGCAGCCCACATGTGGGCCACGTGGCACCAAACTATTTGCCCATTAAATGCCACGTGTCAACAATCTTTTCGTCCATGTGTCCTGTCAAATTCCTTCCACATCAACTGCCACATGTGAGTCATACCCTGCCACATCACTGTACGGACCTGCCACGTCAATGTACGGCCCTACCACGTCAGCATCCATATGGACTGTATGGACTGCACAGTCAGCACTCATTTTTTTTTGCGTGTTTGACGATTCAAACAGATCGCAATATCTCTCGCTCCCAACGTTCGTTTGAGACAAAACAAGTTGCGTTAGGTTCGCAACGACGAGGGCTACGTTCACGTTCTTTTTGAGGCAATTCCAAGAACATTGATTTTTGAGCTAAAATTTGACCCCTAGTCCAGATTTTGATCAGTCAGTGTGTCCAACAATTGGTATCAAAGCAGGCCTTCACCATAAGCCTTAACAAGCTTGGAGGAGATCTATAGACACACAAATGGATGATGGATTTTCAATCCTTGATGAGGAAAATTATTCTACTTGGAGAATAGAGATGAGAGTACACTTGAAGGAGATGGGAGCGGCTATTTGGAAGGCAGCCATTGGTGGATCAGTTTCCTTGAAGAACAAGTCAAAGTTTGAAGCTCAAAGGGAAGGAAAGAAGAATGATTCATTGGCTCTCAAGACCATTTTTAGTGGACTCTCAAGCCCTATCAAACAGAGCATGGGACAATGCACTTCCACCAAGGATCTATGGTTAAAGCTAGAGGAGACATATCAAAGCAAGAACAAGAAGGAAGGTATTGAAGACCACTTCATCAAGATCATTAAAGGTAAAGAATATCCAAAAACTCTTGAATTCATTATTTCTAAATGTGATCTTGAAAACATTTCAAATGAAGACAAAGAATCAAGTGATGATATTAGCAAAAATGAAGATCTTGAAGACATTTCAAATAAAAGCAAAGAATCAAGTAATGATGTTAGCACAAATGAAGATCTTGAAGACATTTCAAACGAAAGCAAAGAATCATGTGATGATGTTGGCAAAAAGGAAGATATCGAAGGTATTTCAAATGAAGGTAAAGAATCTCCAAAGACTCTTGATTGCAATGATTCAAAATGGGATGATGTTGAATTTTTCTCTACAAGTGAAGAAGAAAATATAGAAATAGTTTGTGTAGATTTTGATGGTAGTTATCCCATGGAAAGAATATAAGAAGATCTATTATAGCTTCAAAAGAAAGTTGAATATGGTTTATATGAATATAGCAATGACCACTATTATATAGACTATAGCTATCTTTCGGATAACACTAAGAAGTTTCTTCGGAGGAGTAAAAGGCACATCTTGAAGTTAAGGGAAATGCTCAAGGAAAAAGAAGAAAGTAATAATACTCAATTAGAAGAAAAGGAAAAAGATATCACAAAACTAAAGAATGAAAAAGAAGATATGAAGGTAGATGATGAGATTAGCAAAAGTTTTGAAACTATTGTCCATCTCAAGACGCAAATTGAAGAAGCCAAAAGGGTAGAGGAACTATTAAAGAATCAAATAAATGAAAAGGAAGAGTCGTGTCATAAGTTAGAAGCTGAAGTTGTTGACCTTAGAAAGAAGGTAAAAAAATCAAACAAATTCTTGAATAACTCACAAATCTTGAATGAGATCTTGGAAAGTCAAAGATCACCATATGATAAATCAGGTCTTGGATACAAGAAAGAAGCTACACATGCTGAAGCAAGCACCTCAAAGAAGCATGAGGTAAATAATGAAGAAAAGATTGCAATTCAACCATATACAAAAGGCTAGGAAAGTTTCAAAAGAACTAAGAAAGAAAGACATCAAGAAGCTACCTTTACACCTCAAAGAAAATGGACACCAAAGCAAAGGTATGAAAGTGTTTTTCATGGTCAATGTTATTCATGTAATGAATATGGTCACAAAGCTTTGGAATGTAGATCTCATGCAAGGAGAGATAATGGATGATTTCATAACACCATAAGGTGTTGGAGATGTGATCAAGTAGGACACATTGTTGTTCATTGTCACAGCATGAGATGCTACAACTACAGTGGATTTGGCCACAAGTCCCAAGATTGCTGGAACACAAGAAGAAATTCCATGATGAGGACTTCATATAGCTTGACTAGAAGAAGGAATGAAGTAAGGAAGGGAGACATCTTTGAAAAGATGGAAGCTCAGATCTCTAGTTCTGAGAAGCGGGGACACCTTTAGAAGTGGGTGAAGAAGATTGAACAACCAGAGCAGAATGGAAGCCTTAAGGGAGGTTCAAGTGTGTCATCTACTAAAGAATATGTGGGTTACAGTGGTAACAGTTGCGTACATACGCAGGCTGACCTTGAATAGGTCACGTACATACGTGAGTTGTCTATGCAACAAGCCGCGTATATGTGGTAAAGCCTAGGGAAAAGGGCTATGCACAAGGGTTGCAACTTGATGTGATGGTATAACTATGTGTTGCAGGGTCTGACATGGTTTGTTGTAGATTCTGACATTGTTTGTTGCAAGTTTTCATGATTACATATTGGATTATGTAATGTGATGATATAAAATGAAAGGCTATCTTGGATGCATGGCACTAACCCATGAGTATGGATTGAAGCATTTTATGTTGAAGAACAATGTTGGTTATGACAAGTGAAATTATGGTACCTTGGTTATGTGATATACCTTGATGATGCTTGTAACACCCTGTTTCCCCCAGTTTGTAAATATAACTAGACTGGTCGAGGACTATGGAAAACTCATAAGTATGAACATGTGATGTAAATGGACCTACAGAAAGAGGTCAATGAATGTGAATAACATTCTAAATTTATTGCAGGACTGTTGATGAGGGGATGTGCAGAAAAGAGACCACAATGGCGGTGGAAGGCTCCTGAAAAGGTGGCGTTAATTTCCACCAAGAATTAAATACCGTATTTGGACTCCACTGGCCCGGGGAACCAAAAGCGGCTCGCTCACCCTGAAATTCAATTCCCCACAAGCTGGTAGGCGAATGACTTGATGAGGGATGGGATGGTAAACCCCCCATCCGTAGAGTCGTCAAGCCTGATCGGCGCAAGGGTAATCATGCCACACGCAACCTCGCGAGAGGATAAGGTGTATGGCAGAGACGATTGAAAGGGGGGGGCAGACGCGAGGGGAACTCTGGATGATTACGTAGAGTGAGTGATAGCAGAGAGGAAAGGATTGCAACCTTCTCTCCTGGTCACTGGCAGACAGAGAGACGCGGTCTCAAAGCGTCGTGGTCTTAGCTCGGGGGTGGCTAGTGGTAAATCCATTGGGAGTCGTTGAGCCTACGGTTGGGTGGAAACGAGCACCCCTCTCAGCAGTTGCACCATTCCTGGTGTTATTTCGGATAAGTGTTTTACATATTTGTATCTTGAAATTTATAGAATGATATATATATGTATATGTCCTAGAATTGTGAAATTATGTATGATCTCTGTGTAAGAATGTATATGCAGTGTTTGATAAGAACGAATAGACATATGCTTATAATAGAGGAAACCAGGCATGATTTATGTTGATAAATGGATTTGATTATGCGTGAGATGAACCAAGTCAGACTTCTAGTCCCTCTTCAGGAATTTGTTTTTCCCTTTATCTGTTTCCAGGAAGGCCCTGGGTTTGATCTCTTCACAGAGATTCCCTTCTCAGAAAGGCTTTCTGAGAATCGGGAAAAAGGACTGGGATGTGCGAGCCTTAGCAACCCTGTATGAAGAGGAAAAGGCCCTCTTAAAAATCCTAAAGTAGCAGCATAAGGGTAAGTATTGATCAACGGATGAGATCCCGTCGGGGAAACTGCGATCATTCACGATCGTTAAATCGAAGGAATGAACGAGGGTGTTAATTGCCTTAAACCTTTTTCCTCTATCTTCGTGTATAGCGAGGAAATCTGAGCCGTAGACCCCTAGGCTCCATGAGAACATCTGGACCGTTGATTTCTCTATCTCCAAAGAGCAATAGAAAAGGGCGCGGCATCGGGGCCGATCTAAATCGTCAGATATGAACTAGGAATCCCGACAGTCGTTAGATCTTTAGGGAGATAGACGAGGGTTAAGCCTCATGAATGGGGGAAAAATGGATCCAAGCCGTCCATCCAGAGAGGACAGGTGGCAGAGATCCAGGGAACTCGTGAACTCGGAGGTTCGCGAGATGGAAGTCCAAAAGCTGGATGTCCCAAGTCGCGAGTGGCGAGGTCACAAGAGGATCCAAGCTGTCAGTCCAAGGAGGACAGGTGGCAGAGATCTAGGGATCTCGTGAGCTCGGGGCTCACGAGGTAGAAGTCCAAGAGTTGGACACTTTAAGTCACGAGTGGCGAAGCCACGAGAGAATCAGGATCGTCCATCCAAGGAGGAAAGGTGGCAGAGATCCAGGGATCTTGCTACCTCGGAGGTTCGCGAGATGAGATCCCAAGTAATTGGTGTTAAAATTTGCGAGTGGCGAGGCCACGAGAGGATCTGAGCCATCCATTGTCGAGGACGCGTGTCGGGAGATCCAAGAGATCTCGTGAACTCGGAGGCTCGCAAGGGAAGAGCCCAAAGGTTGGGTGCTCCAAGTTGCGAGTGGCGAGGCCATGAAAGGATCTGAGCCGTCCATAGTCGAGGATGCGTGTCGGGAGGGTAGAAAGGGAAGCCCTTCGGTTTTGCAAGTAGCGAAGTGGCGAGAAATTGTGAGCCATCCATCTGAAGAGGACAGGTGTCAGAGATCGGTGAACTCGCGAACTCGGGAGTTCGCAGGATGAGTGCCCAAGTATTGGGTACTCCGAGTCACGAGGTCGCGAGTTGCGAAACCGCGAGAAGTGGGACCACATAGGTGAGTGGGAGCCAGCTGTCAGCTTGACGGGGAATCAGTGTTCGAGAGATCGGGAAACCTAGGGGTAAGTGTTTTACGACATTGGAAACCCCGTAGCCCAGATGAAAGGTAGGACTACGGTCCCGAAATTAGTGGTCACATTGGCCAGGGCTTATCCTGGAGGGCTGAAGCACCTCGGGGATCGAAGAATCAGGAGTTCCGGGTACATGGGCACCTCGGCACCGCAAACCCCGGAACCCCGATGAAAGGATATGACTGCGATCATATAGAGGGTGGTCGTGTGAACCGAAAGGTCTAGTCCAGGGGACTAGCGGAAGCTGACGTCGTATCAGGATATCGGGGATTCTGAGGAAAAAATGTTTATGTATTCCAATGTTGTGATATTCAAAACCCCGATGGACGGGAGAGATTCTGTCGAAGGATCTCTGAGTCTGTCTTGACCGTTAGATGTGGAAATAAGACGTTGACTTAAGCCAGGACGCGGTTATGATTTAGGGTAAGCAGCGGGTAGATATGGACGGTCAGAGTCCACCCGCCCAGATCTACGACTGAGGATGCATTAAGTGGGGCCCCTCCTGTCAGGACGACCACCGTGTCGTATCTCCCTCTCGCCACCTGTATTACACCCAAACGCACGACGGGGCTTATTCCCATTGGCGGATTCTCTATCCTCGATGAGGTTTATTCCTATTGGCCATCCACTGATCCCGTGGGAATCCATCCCTATGGGATGCACGTTAGCCCTGGCGGGCTTCGACGGTTGCAGAGTCGAGCGTGTAGATATTACAGTATCCCAAAGCGCGAAATACCAAAGATGCTACATTCAACTTGAACCATGAATATGTCCCACAATCACATGGGAACGGGGTAGGAGAGAGATAGAACCAGCTTATGCTGGACCTCCTTGGTTATTTAAGGGTTCGAGTCCGATAGAGGACCGGAAAAATTTGATTTAGGTAGCAGGTGTGTTACAAAGTGGTATCAGAGCATGGTTACAACACTCGGCTTGACTGGGCTCATGCACGAGTCACGCATAAACCTCGTTCAAGACACTCCTATGAGGAGTAAACCCCTGACTTAACTATCTTACCCAGGATTAAGAACCTGGAAAATGAAAACCCGACTGTGTGTGCATGTGAAAGAGTTATGAATTTATGTGCCATCTATAAAAAAAAAATGAATTTAACTCTTGACTAATAATCAGCATTTGTCTTTTCACTCAAGCGGACGATCAACAGCGGGAATCTACAAACGCAGAAAATGGTGACTCACCAAGAGGTGGGAGAAGGCTCCCACAACAGAGACGAAGAGTCTGATGAAAGAAGAGCAATAGGAACCCCTCCAGACCTAGCCAAGACTGTGAGGAGTCTCATGGTTGAGTTGCAAAGATGCAAGGCCAATAATGAAAGGATGATGAGAGAACAAGAAAAGCAAACCGAAATTAATGCAGTTCTACTACAGAGCTTATCTAACCTACAACGACAAATGCAGCATGAACCTGAGATGCAGAATCGTGGTCGTGTTAGTGGCCACACTGAGAGAAGCACATCCAGAAAGTTCCACCCCAGAGGTAAAGGACCAGTGCCAGATGATTCCACTGAGAAGGAAGCTGGCAATTCAGAAGGCTCTTCCAACAGCAGAACCAATTCCTATTCTCAAAAGAAACAGAAGAAGCAAAAGACTTCTAAGGGTCACAAATTTGAGGAATTCAAGAAGGCCAAACCTCCCTCCTTTGATGGCGAGATAGAGAAGGGAGAGGAAGCTGAGGCTTGGCTACTTGGACTGAAGAAATATTTCAGAGTCCATGATTTCTCAGAGAACTTGAAGGCCCGAGTGGCCACTTT
>CBVK0102164722.1:0-19788 GCA_900067695.1 Picea abies
TGGAATTCATGTTTGATGTAAAAAGGCCTTTGGATCCTCATTGTAATCATATTCTTGCAAATGATCGTAGTTGTCACATCTCTTCTCAAAGATAAGTTGCCACCATTCTAGCAAGCTTGTTTCAGTCTGCATTTTTGTAGTTTCATCATAATTCTCATTTAATAGATGACAAGTTTTACTCTATATCTATTAGTATTCATTGTATCTATGTGTTAATATTATATATCAATTTTTAATTTCGTTCCGCTCATAAACTTGGATCACCATTTTGCACATATACTTTTGAAATAGAGTTTTCACACATGCATCACTCATTTTACTGATATATATCATATTTTTTGCCAAACCCAGAATATGTAGCACACTTGGAAGGGTCCTACTCCTCCCATCCTATAGTATCAGTCAAACTCTTCTTTATCCAAAAAATTTGGTTGTTGAGTCGTCCCCTAAGAATACATGTCCTCTTCTATATCTCTCATATTCACATAACCAATCCATGTGGGGTGTCATATGAAAAGATACACTCGATTTGATCAACCAAACATCATGATTTGAATGTGTACTAGTCGATGCCATATTCACATCTCCTCCTTTTTCTGGAGTAGTCTTTCTCTCGATCAATTGCTTCTCATCAAATCCTAGACTAATATCAGCCATTTTCAACTTGAAATCTCTCTTGTAATGCCTATATTTATTGCATTTCCAACATCTTCTCATCAAATGAACCGAGGATTTAGATCTGCCCTTCAACTTAGAGTTTCTACTAGAGAATTTCCCTTTACCTATGTCGGTCGATCGACCTCTCACCATCAACGCATCCTTGGTCGATCTTTCTATGTTCTTCCACCACATTTCCTCTGACAACATAGATGCAACCACGTCTTGAAGCATTAATGTGGTCAAATTACTACCAATAGCCATGACTATTCTATCCCAAGTGTTTGGCAAAGAACACAATATACTAATATCTTTCTCCTCTTCGGTGATTTTGATGTAGACAATAATTGACTTATTACAGTATTGAATGCATTCAAGTGCTATGTTATTGAGCTCTGATCACTCATCCTCAGAAGATATAGTTTATTTCGAAGAAACAACTTCTTTACTAGGGATTTCGGCTGATACAAGCTTCCCAACTTGTCCCACAGTTTCTTTGCAGAGACATTCAACAATACCAAATCGACAAGACAAAGTTGAATTGTACTCATTTCCCTCCTCTAGAGTTTCTCCCAATATTCCTTTGACATTCTTATTGAATTTTTATTTAGACTCAAAACTACCCATTGTTTCATTATCTACAAGGTTATCTCCATATTAAGCATCCAAAGCTCAAAATTTTGGCCATTAAATTTTTCGATCTCTATCCTTGAACTGCTTTTCATTCTTTCTAGCACAAATTAAATCTCATTGACGTACAACTCCCACTAGACCTAGGTTTAACTCATATCCAAGATCAAATTAACCTTTCTCTTATATGCTTTGATAAGATATGATACTAACTTGTATCGAAGTAGCTCTAATACCAACTTTCGATAAATAACACTCACACTAAACCAACTAGGAAAGAGAAGATAGATTTAAGTAGAAAATAAATGATAAACACACACAGTACACATATATTTTACCCTATAAACCCTTAATTGAGAAAACCATCATTCCTTGAGAATATCCTGCTCTCTTGTTGTCTTATTCATTGATAGAATAAAGAGTTACATGACTAACCTTGGTCTACACCTAATACACAACCATCATCCTACTCTCTTGATTTACACAAGAACAACTCAATAGCCAATTCAGCTTACATCTATACGACCCTTACAATTCTTCTAAAGGTTAGATTTTACAATATTATATCACACCATATTTATAGGCTTTACTACATGCAAAACCCTAAATAATGGCACCCAAAAATGGTTACATATCCATGCAGATGATTTGTTTCAATCTCGCAAATCTCATAATTTTTTCACAGTCAACTACTAATCAATTTCCAGTCAGTTGCCAATCAACCTTCTATCGACGTCATGTCGTTTGACCTTTTGAATTTCCAGTTAACCACTACAACCTTCAACTTTCTAGTTGACCACGACGACCTTCAACTTAACCATCGACTTGACTTGACCCATTAGTCAATTCACCATCCAGTCAATCCACCTTGATTGGTCAGTCATTTGATTGTTCTTTTACTATGAAGAATATAACAACCCAACATGAAGCACTTGAATTTGATACGGTTCATTAGCTTGGAAGGTAACAACATTACAAGTTGGGATCAAATGAAGCATAGCTTCAACAACAAGTATGGGGACTATTGCAAAGAAAGAGATACAAGAGATGAAAACTTATGGATGACCAAAGGAGGAAATGAATCCTTTGAAGACTTTGATGAAAGGTTTCATCTTAGCTATAAGAGATCCCACAATTGTGTTATGGACGAAGAATCACTTAAACTTGTCTCGCTCATAAGAGTAAAGGAAGAACTTGTGGAAACATTGAATCTTCTATCAAATGGAGATATCTTCCAGATGGATTATAGAGACATCAAACAAATCTTTAACAATTACTCTAGATCCACCAGAAACAAATATAGAAATGGTAAAGGAATGGTAATACAATATTCTCACCCTTCAACACTTATTAAAAATATAGGAGGATTATTATAAGATATGAAGATTGGCATTTTGCATTCACTAGCTATGTAGATGGATACCTTGCAGGTCAAGAAGAAACAGGAAGAAGTAGAGGGAGCATTAGCCATATTTTGTCCTAAATACACCAAAATGCATCTTAGGGATGAATTCCCACTCAACATTGTAGAGGTATTTGCAATTTGTGAAGAACGTCATGCAACTAGCAAATGTCCTTCTTTCTCATGTTTAAATGTTGCATATCAATGGGCTTAGGAAAATGTGGAGTTGATATGCTTCATAAACTAGAGAAGACTGGGAGCACCAAGACCCTTCCAAAAAGGTATGAGATATAATCCCCCTTAGTATTTTGGTGGATACAATACACAAATGCCTTCTCAACCTTGGTATCATCCTAACCAACCTCCTCAGATGATGCAAAATCAATGGCAATATCCAGGCCAACATGTTCTTTCTCCCTATCAACCATTTCAAAACCAACCTCTAGTCCTAAACCCTCAGTGTACCATTCCTCCACAAAGATGGAAACCCCCAAATCCTCAAAAACCATCACTAATTCCCATTCCCCCTCAACCAAACAACACTCCTCAAAATGATTCTCCTCTAAAACAACCTTAACATCTTTCTTAATCTTCCCCCAATCCAAATAATAACCATATTCATCTTGCATATAATAATGAGGCTACACATCAAACCTACTCCTTAGATGTTCATGAACTCGACCTTAGATTAGGGAAGTTACTACAAGATCCTCTCATTCCCAAGCCCATAGAAGACTTCGAAACTGGAAAAGAGAACACCCTTTTACAACAACGTGCCCTCCACATGCTCCACCTTATCCTAAAAGGTTTAACATCAAGAAATCCTATACACCTGAAGAAGATGAACTCTTATGAGAACTCAAGAGCTTGTGTGTTAAAATAATCCTCCTTCAATCTATTAAGGATATTCCTACCTATAACAATTTTATCAATGAGTAATGTTTGAAGAAGCCCGAGAGAAAGAAAAAAGATATCCCTACAATCAATGTCATGGGACAATTACCATATCTCTTATTACCATATCTTGTACTTAGGAATCTAGTTGCTCCTAAGTATTTGGTTCCTGGTGACCCTATAGTGGATGTACACATTAACAAAAACTTGATCCAAAATACCTTGATAAATTTAGGGGCATCAATAATTGTCATGAATAAAGATACAATATTGAGACTAAACCTCCAGGAATCCTTAAGATATACATATAATGTGCTTCAACTTGCAAATAGGTCAACAATGAATCATGAAGGAATTTTAGAAGACATAATACTCTCCATTGATTCTTGGGATTATCCCACTGATTTTGTAGTTCTCCAACCCAAGTCTAGGTCTAATGGATATACTCTCATCTTAGGGAGACCTTGGTTGACAACAATAGATGAATACATCTGTTGTAGAGTATGAAACATAACCATTACTAATGGTTAGTCCCAAAAACAACTTGTTCTTTACCCCCCATGCTCAACCATTAATGAAAGAATATTTTCCAATGTGATTATAAGAAGATGAAGAGGACCTAACTCAGAGCTTTGTTTACCCCATTTTCACCATAAACATTACCCTAACTAGCAGTCAAGTCGATGAAGACACTTTCATCTCAATTTTTTTTGTAAAATCAATACCCTAATGATGTAAGGATAGATGGCATAAATGATGTAGAACAACATGAAACGTTTTCTAATCAAGAAGGGGATTCATGGATAGAAATTTTTACAGCTGAAGTTGATAATCCTATTGTTAAAACCATAGACATATTCTCCTTTGAAACACTAAAAATCATCACTAACCTCACTAACGAACAAGAGCGGGAATTGTTGCTTGTTCTCAAGAAACACATTGCAACCTTTGCATGGGACTACAGGGAAATTAAGGGCATCCACCTTGCATCTGCATCCATCATATGTACATTAAAAAACACTGCAAACCAATTAGGTATCTTTAGAGAATAATGAATCTTGCATTAAAAGACATTGTTAAGCAAGAATTGCAAAAACTCTTAGATGATCGATTCATCTACCCAATTTATGATAGTGAGTGGGTTTCACCCTTAGTCATTGTCCCAAAGAAGAATGTAAAATGGAGAACATGTGTAGATTACAAGGAGGTTAATAAATCCACCAGGAAGAATCATTTATCCTTGCCTTTTAATGACCAAGTCCTACATGTCTTAGCAGGAAATGAGTACTTCTCCTTTCTAGATGGATTTAGTGGGTAAAATCAAATACAAAAAGCATCCCTGAAGATCAATAACAAAGTACCTTTACCTATCCATGGCATAGATTTTCCTATAGGGTCCTTCCATTTGGTCTATGAAATGCTCCAGCCACTTACAAAAGGGTTGCACTCAACATATTTTCATATATAATCCATGACACAGTAGAGATATACATGGATGACTTCACACCCTATGCCGACTCTTTTAGGAAGCATTAACCAATCTTGATATATTTCTCCATAGATGTGAAGAAATGGGCCTCTCCCATAGCCATGAAAATTGTAATATGCTTATGAATGAGGGGATTGTTCTAGGACAATGCTTATCCTCCAAAGGAATTGAGGTAGAAAAAAACAAGGTAAACATCATCAAGCAACTACCTGCCCCTCTAAAACAAAAGGATGTTTGAAGCTTCATTGGACATGTAGGTTATTACACGAGGTTCATCAAGGATTTTAGCAAGCTAACATCCCCTCTATTTTCCTTGTTGACTAAAGACATAGGCTTCTATTGGATTTGAATGCATCAAAGAAAAAATCATCACAAACTTTGTTCTTCAAGGTACCAAATGGAGTCTTCACTTCCATATGCATATTGATGCTTCAGACAAAGCAATAGGGGTAGTTTTGGATCAAAATGAAGACAAAAGGCCTTATGTAATTCATTATGTTAGAAAAAATGTATATAGTGTAGAGTTGAACTACATAGTTACTGAAAAATAATTTCTTGCAGTTGTTTATGCTCTCGATAAATTTAGGCATTATGTCACTAGATATCAACTTTTTGCACACGCATATCATTTTTTCATTAAGTATTTAATAAACAAACCTGATATCAATGGGAGAAAAATTAGATGGCTTTTGTTGTTACAATAATTTGACCTGACCTTCCTTAACAAGTCAGGGAGGCAAAATGTTCTTGCACATTTTTTGTCAAGGCTGACAAATCCTCTAGAAAGATTCATGGTAGATGAACATTTTCCAAATGAGAACCTTTTTTCAATCTCGGTACAAACCCCCTAGTTTTCCGACATAACCAAATATTTAACAACATGTATATTTCCTCAACATTTTTCCTACAAAGAAAGATGCAAGATTGTTATAAAAAGTGCAACGTATACTTGGATTATAGTATATTTATTCAAGCTTGGACCAGATCACATCATGAGGAGATGTGTAAGGGAAGTTGAAGTGCATGACATCCTCCATGCATGCCATCGTGAACCATGTGGATGAAACTGTGCAGCAATTAAGATAGCCTACAAGATGTTGAAGGCTATTTAATATTGGCCTACCCTGCATAGGGATGCTCCACAATATACCTCTCACTGTGATGAGTGTCAAAGGATGGGAAAACTTGCCAAGAAAAATGAAATGCCCTTGCACCCCCAAGTCTCATTGAAACCTTTTGATAAGTGGGGCTTGAATTTTGTGGGGTCTATTGACCCTCCTTTAATAAAAAAGAGGTACATCTTAGTGTGCACACATTACTTAACCAAATGGGTTGAGGTGAAAGAAATGAAGGTACCTATAAAGAAAAAAGTGGTTGAATTTATATAGGAGAACATATTCTCAATATTTGGACTCCCCTACGAAATAGTCACAGATCAAGGGGCTCATCTCACTTCAAATCTCATAGAACAAATCATGTAGAAACACCACATATGCCACAGAAAGTCCATTCCCTATCAACCACAAGCAAATGGACAATTAGAAGTGACTAATATGGAGTTGGAGAACATCCTCACCAAGACAATCAGTATGAAAAAGAAATATTTAGGCAAGGAAATCGATAGAGGCAGTATGGGCATACAACACTACATGGAAGACTACTAAAGGGTTTACCTATTATGAGCTAGTCTATGGAAAGAAGGCCATGTTTCCCATTGAATTTGAATTTTCCACTTTAAGGATAGCATCCAAACTTAATATGGACCTCTCATCAGCATAACAAGAAAGGTTACATTAGTTGAATGCCTTATATGAGTATAGAACGCAAGCACTCTTCCATATTGAGGTAATCCAACTACAAAGGAAAATATGGCATGATAAAAGCATTAATCCTGGGAATTTCAAATAAGGAGATTGGGCACTCTTATATGACTCCGGATTCAAATAATTCAAGGGGAAATTGATGACAAAATGATTGGGAACTATTGGTTACTTCTCTCTTGCTACCATTCTAGGGATGACCTAGGTTCAAGTCTATTACGGTTTCCAACAAAACCCTCTAAAATTATCGGCCCTCCTGGTAAACTAGAAGGCAACACAACACATAGAATGCACTGCGTAGTCCCACCCAAGATAATTCTTATGGGTGGCCGCAACGCTCAGGTGCTTGCAACCTAGGAACGAGTATGGATATGGGATTACACTCTGTGATCTTCATTTATTTACTCTAACATTCATCTATACTACACATTATGTCATTATTATTCATGCATGTAGGCACAATCAGATCTAGCTAACCCATTCATGCATTCATCTACTAGCTAACCATTGACAGTAAAGAAATAAACAATAATCAATCCAAAAAACACATGATCTACCGTGGTTCACCCCCCTCGTGGGCTATGTCCACAAAGATTTGCCTGCTTTGCTCTTTTATTATGGTTTCTCCAAAATTATAGTGTTGCACGCCTTACAATCCTCGGTTATTTGGGTCAAGATCTACAATGAGGCAGACTAAATCACACCAGGCTCCTCATCCTGTGATCTAACCCTTAAGATCTACCTTCTTTCCTCTCCCCAACTCAACATCTTACAAAAATAGATCGAGTTATACAGACACTCTTGCATTCTACCATTACAATCACACTGAGATCTTTCGACCTCTCTGAGTAACGACTGACTCTTCGACCCCGACCTAGACCTCCTAGGTACCTATTTATACTTATTTTTGGCTTATCAATCACTACATCCTCTTACCCAAACCTCAACCCTAGAATGGTTAGGTCTTCTTGCATGTGCGCCTCTCATGCTTTCCTCCTCTGCATGCACTTTACCTTGCACGTGCCAGCTATATTTTCTTTATTTGCGCTTTATTCTCCAAAACTAGCCTTTTCCCCAAAATGGGCTTGTGCCCAACATGCCCCCAACACTGATATGTGGCTCGTCTCGAGCCACCTAGGTACTGCGCGCTCCCTTGACAGCCTCTACTAGACTGTGGAACTTGTTTGCAAGTCCCCTTCCTCGTGTTTGGACTTGCGCGACCTTTTCTGTGAGGGCTTCTAAGTTCTGTGTTGTGACTTCCTCCTGAACTATGATTGTGTATTCTACATGTGTTTGCACCATATTTTTCTTCTCTTCCTCCAACTGTGTGATCATTTCTACTGCTTGCTCTTGGAGGGGTTACATCTGTGCCTGTCTCTCCTGCTTGTGCGCCTGTGCAGTCTTTAGCTCGGCCTACAACTTCTTCATCTCTTGCGTTCCTTTCAGATGATCAATGATGCTCATTGTCTTTTACCTCTGCTTGAGGTCCTGGATTTCTGCACTTATTCTTTCTTCCTCCTGGTCCCATTGCTGGACCTGCTCCTCTTCCTCCAACGCTGTCCAAAGCTGCATTGTTCTATCAAACAGTTACGCTGTTGTGTTAGCTTGTTTCTCCAACTCTTCTAGTTGGAGTACATCTTCTACTTTCCTCTGCTCCAGGACCTCAGACGGATTCGTCAGAGTCAATTTTTCCTTCAATTCCTTAATTTGTTGCCGATAATGGTCAATGGTTTGGGAAATCAGGTTGAGTTTCTCCTCTGTGCTTGAATTCTCGGTCTACACACTGTCCAGAATGTGACTGTAGACTGTTGTCACCCCTTATTCAATTTTATCTACGTGGTCTTTCTCTTCTCTGGTCTCGAACTTCACTTGTTCGATCATGAGCTCCAAAGCTTCCTTGCCCTCTTTCATTTCCTGCATTTCTATTGCGTCTATTCTCACGCATGACTGCACCTCCTGCACGACGCTGAGTTAGTGTTTGTACAACGCCTTGGTAGGTATTCTGGCTAATACCAGGTCGACCTGTGCCAAATATTTCAGTGGCGTCTGTGCCACGGTTTCATCCATGTGCAACATGTTATTTGTTACTCTGAAGACTGGACTCACCTGTGTAATAGTTTGAAATATATCTTCCTTTTGTGGTGTAGTCCTTGTTGTCGATTTTGCTTATCCCTTGGGGAAGGATTTTATTCCCCGTTCATACCTCTTCATGGTTCTGATTTGCTCGAGGACCTGCTTTATTCCAGCTAGGTCGTCTTGTATTTTCCCTCTTTGGTGCTTGGCTTCTTCGAAGTATTATGCTAGGTGGTATTACACCTTCTTTGCCACGAGGTCAGTGCCATCCTTTGTGATCGTATACTCTGACAACTGTTTATGTGTTTTTTCCTTCTTGCGTGATCCTCCTGTCTGTAAAATTGGCCGCTTAGGTGGCCCTTCTTCCTATGGAGTAGATGCTGAGGGGGTTACCTATGTTTCCGTAGCCCCCTCTCCTTGTTCCTTTTGTTGTGGGGCAATGTCCTTCTGCACTGCCTGTGTATTTTTCTTCGACGCACTCCCCTTTGTATATTGTGCCAACTTTTGGGTGGGTTTCCCCGACTTTGTCAACTTCTTAGGCACAATGGTGTCTACTTCTGTGCTCTTTGGCACTTCCTGGGTTAGTACTGAGACCTTCCAGTCATCATACCAGTCCCGCATGGCCATTTTTATATCATCCTCGTTGAAGCAATACCTTATTTGTAGCCACTCCTTCTTCAAGTCCCTGCATGCTTGGATCCACATGTTGTACCTTGTTGCACGAAAGTTGGCTATGTCATTATACTGCGCGACCACATCTGGGGTAATTCACCAAGTGTTGGCTATGATTTCCTGTAATTGGATAAAATACCTGGAAAACGTACCCATATTGGTACTTCTATGCTTGGGGTTCAAGTTGCTCCCCAAGAATGTGTACCATGTTGCACGACATCAACCTATTCAGTCACAGAACTAAGAATATGGGGGCTCTCTCCACCCCATCAATGCAATTAGCATGAGTAGCCACAAGTAGTGGAACTTTGTGCTGAGTTCCTACGTGTATTTGTAGTACTCAAGGAATAAATTTAGTAGGTAGGGGGCCCAGCTGAGCGAAGTTCCAATCGCGCACTGTGCTACAGCTGCGATGACCCCGCCACAGACTTCCTCAATAATTTACAGGCCATGAGTTTGGTGGCCATCCATGTCGCGACGTCACTGATTCTTTTGATAATGATCCTGCACGAGCCCTTTTTCGTCCCATATGTCTTCTTCATTTCCTCAGTGAGAGTTTTCTCTCTAGATTTGTTGTCCAGGTACTACGCAGGGTTCTCACCCATTGACGACAGTCCTGTGATCAATGATATCAGCTCTATGTCTATTGAGGTGGGTTGTTCGATGCATAGGAATTCTCCATGGAGGACCGTTATCAACTGCTTGATGTAGTTGTTCACTTCTTTCCCCCTTCCAAAATGGGGAATCTCCAACAGGTTTAGGATCCCTATGTTTGCTAGGCTAGTTGCCCATGGCTTTGGTTGTAGAATGGGATCTCCAAAGGGCCATATCCCTATGCTATCTATGTAAACCTGCTACGCAAATTCAAGGAATTCACCTGCGTCAACCACATCCTGGCTTGAGTATCTTAGCTTCTCCACACAACCTAGCAGTGTTGGCGTGGTTTTCACTCCTTCCAGAATGTGCGAGAGTACAATTGTTGTGTCAAGATGCCTTTGCGGAGACCACGCCATAGGTTGTTTTCCCTTCCATTTTGGTTGTTGACTTGAGGTCCCCGCTTCCATCTATATTCTTTCCAAGTTAGGGTCTGGTTGACCAGTGATATCTTCTATCAGAACCTCCTATTGCTGTGTAGATTCTGCTCTTGTGGGTTTGGAAAATGTCGCCTTCATTTGCGTAGTAGCTTGGCCATTTGTCTGATGGGCCCCCTCGAGTGTCGCAGTTTCTTGTGGGTTACCTACGTTGTGTGCAGTGTGCCCCTGTGCAACACTGGGTGGGTCGAATTCCATTGCCAACATCATTAGACCCTGTCTTTTTTCGACCACTAGTGTAGGGTATGCGGGTTCTTCGTATGGTGAAGGAATTGCGTCCATGTCGACGAATTCCTTGGGCTGTCTATTTTCTTTTCCAACCTTTGTTGCCTCTTATGGTGCTCAGATACTTCATGTTTTCCTCCCTACTTGGCTCGACGCACCCATCTTTAGTGGTGCTATCGTGGGTAGTGGCTAGTTTCTGTCGACTAAGTCTTCACTGGTTCACCTTGTATTCTTCGTCAACTCACTTCTCCTCTACGTGCTCTATTTCTCTGTAACTTCACGATTTGACGATGAGTCTTATGTTGCCTGCATTTCCCCTTTATATAGGAAAGTCATGAAACTTCTCGGAGAAGCTTCCCTGGCTATGATTAATGTAATGGCCCTTGATACGTACGTTTTCATTTAATTCCATAATTGCTGCCAGTTGGCGTGTTTTTTCCGTAACCACCATTTTTCAAATTTCTGCTTTTTCTAACCGTTGGTCCTTTTTCCAGCGCGTTGAGCTTTCCAGGTGCGCGGTGTATCTTTTCTTGTAAGCCTTATTGTGGAGTGTGTCATGTAGCTGTTGCGCGCAAACATTTTCTTTTCGTTGCGCTGAGTCCATTTTTGCTGCGCACGGTCTTCTGATGTCTGGCGCGGGAACGTCTGCACACAACTTTATTCCTTTTTATTTTTTCTCTATCTTAACTTATACTAGAATAGACTATGTACAGGTTCTCTTACTGTGGGGTAACTTTTTAAGTACTAGGAATTTAACTGTCCCTATATAGTTTCAGTCGACTCCCATTGATCATTCCTTCCAGCCGATCTTTTCTCTTTTATTATGGTTTTTCCAAAATTATAGCGTTGCGCGCCTTACCATCCTCGGTCATTTGGGTCAAGATATATAATGAGGCAGACTGGATCACACGAGGATCCTTAGTCTATGATCTAACCCTCAAGATCTACCTTATTTTCTCTCTCTATATCAACAACTTACAAAACCGATCTCGGATTTTCCAGTCATTCTTACATTCCAACTCCTTGAACAACAACAACAAAAACCCCAACCTAGACCTCCTAGGTACCTATTTATACTTATTTTTGACTTATCAACCATTACATCCTCTTACCCAAAACCCTAACCCTTTCATGGTTAGGTCTTATTGCATGCATGTCTTGCATGTTTTCATCCTCTCCACGTGTGTTTACCTTGCATGTGTTGCTTTTCCTACCAACCGTATTTTCCTTCTTTTCACTTTATTCTCCAAAATTAGTCTTTTCCCCAAATTGGGTCTGCGCCCAACAGGGCCCCAAAACTGACATGTGGTTCATCTCGAGCCACCTAGGCACTACACGCTCCCTTGACAACTCTACTAGATTGTGGAACTTGTCTACAACTCCCCTTCCTCGTGTTTGGATCTACGCTGCGTTTTTTGTGAGCACTTCTAAGTTTTGCGTTGTGACTTCCTCTTGAACTATGGTTGTGCATTATGCATGTGTGTGCGCCATATTCTTCTTCTCTACCTCCACCTGTGCGATCATTTCTGTTGCTTTCTCTTGAAGGGGTTCCATCTGCACCTGTCTCTCATTCCTATGTGTCTGTGCAGTCTTTAGCTCGGCCTACAACCTTTTCATCTCTTGTGTTCCTTTTAGGTAGTCAGTGATTCTCATTCTTCTTCTCTACCTCCACCTGTGCGATCATTTCTGTTGCTTTCTCTTGAAGGGGTTCCATCTGCACCTGTCTCTCATTCCTATGTGTCTGTGCAGTCTTTAGCTCGGCCTACAACCTTTTCATCTCTTGTGTTCCTTTTAGGTAGTCAGTGATTCTCATTGTCTTTTTCCTTTGCTTGAGGTCCTGGATTTCTGCACTTATTCTTTCCTCCTCCTCGTCCC
Source organism: Picea abies (assembly GCA_900067695.1). Taxonomy (NCBI): domain Eukaryota; kingdom Viridiplantae; phylum Streptophyta; class Pinopsida; order Pinales; family Pinaceae; genus Picea; species Picea abies. Next base: position 12,829 of record CBVK0102164722.1, read on the forward strand.
ACTGTTGGACCTGCTCATCTTCCTCCACCGTTGTCCAAAGCTACAGTGTTCTTTCAAACATTTCTACTGCTATGTTAGCTTGTTTCTCCAACTCTGCTAGTTGGAGTGCAGCTTTTGCTTTCTGTTAGCTTGTTTCTCCAACTCTGCTAGTTGGAGTGCAGCTTTTGCTTTCCTCTGCTCCCTGACCTTAGGTGGAATCGTTGGAGTAAATTTTTCCTTCAATTTCTTAATTTGTTGCCTATAGTGGTCGAGGTTTTGGGCAATCTTATTGATTTTCTCCTCTGTACTTGAACTCTCGGCCTACACGTTGTCCGGAACGTGGTTGTAGATTGTTGCCACTCCCTGTTTGATTTTATATGCACACTCTTTATCTCCTCTAGTATTGAACTTTACTTGTTCGACCACGAGCTCCAATGCTTCCTTGTCACCTTTTATTTCCTGCATTTCTAATGTGTCTATCCACGTGTGTGACTGCACCTCCTACATGACGCTGAATTGGATTGTGTACAATGCCTTTATGGGTATTCTGGCTAATATCATGTCGACATGCGCCAAATATTTCAGTGGCATCTGTGTTGTGGTTTCATCCATGTGCAGCATGTCATTTGTTACTCTGAATGTTGGACTCGCCTGGGAAATTGTGTGAACTATGTATTCCTTTTGTGGTGTATTCCTTGTTTCCATTGTTGCTTCTCCCTCAGGGAAGGATTATGTTCCCCTTTCATACCTCTGCATGGTTCTTATTTGCTCGAGGACCTAGTTTATTCTAGCCAGGTCAACTTGTAGTTTCCCTCTTTAGTGCTTGGCTTCTTCGAAGTCTTCTACTGCATGGTCTTGCACCTTCTCTCCCATGAGGTCAGCGTCATCCTTTGTGATCGTGTACTCAGGAGGCTCTTTATGTGCTTTTTCCTTCTTGTGCGATCCTCTTGTGTGTGAAATTTGTCTCTTAGGTGGCTCTGGTTCATGTGAAGTTGTTGTTGAAGGGGTTCCCTATGTTTCTGTAGCCCTTGCTCCTTGTTCCTTTTGTTGTGGGGCATTGTCCTTCTTTCCTTCCTGTGCATCTTTCTTTAGCACACCCCCCTTCTTTTGTTGCGTCGGCTTCTGTGTTGGTTTCAACCTTTTGGGCGCAACTTTGTCTTCTGCAGGTGTCTTATTTTGCCTTGCGTCTACCTTCGTACCTTTAGGTACTTCTTGAGTTAAGACTGGAATCTTCCAGTTGTCGTGCCAATCTCTCATGGCCATTTCTACGTCTTCCTCTATGACGTAGTATCTTAATTCAAGCCACTCTTTTCCCAGATCACTACACGCTTGGATCCACATGTTGTGCCTTGACACTTTGAAGTTGGTTATGTCCTTTAACTACAATGTTATTGGATAAATCGGTGAATGCGGACATAAACTGATCTCCCTAGATCCACGTATATCTAAAACAAAACGAAACAGGACATGGAACTTTCCCTAAGTTTAATCATTGAATTTACTATAAGATAAGAGATGAATGCCATACCTTTAAATATCGCTTCCTTATGTCTTTGTTACTCCTGCTTCGCTCCGGTGCTCTTGTGCTATTGATCCTGCAATGAAACACAAATCTTGTGCTATTGATCCTGCAATGAAACACAAACCAACCAAAGTGAAAGCAACAATAGTATGTTCAATAAAAACCTATACATGTGATCAAGGAGTCATGTAATAAAATGAGAGTGATTTTTTGGGGAAGAAACATGCCACCATATTATATTAGGTAAAAGTGGAAGATACAACCAAACCGCCTTGATGTTGCAAGGTTCCCTTTTAGTGGTCCTTTGCTCCAACATAGGCACTTGCTTCAAACTTGCATGAATATGACCCACAATAGCTTGATGGATCGATGGAGACCTCAAGCATCAATTGAGAAAGAGTTCCTCACACAATCTTCAACCTATTCCTTCATAAATTCCTTACTTGATCTTACTTGTTTTTGCTTAACCTTTTCCATGAGAAATCCATCATTATATAAGAAAATGAGAGATGGTTAAAGAGATTAGGATGATCCCACCAAATCAGAGAAGCCAGTAGGATCCCAACCATACGAATGCCACCTCATATTCTAGAAGATTCCCTTCTAGAACCTTCATGAACTTCGTCCCTTTTCTTAGTCTTAAAACATCGTCGCACCCTGTCTATAGAGCAGCCTACGGAAATTCCACAGGCCAAATCAAGGACAACTTGTGGAAATCAGGCATTTTCACACTATGTATTACTCTTAGCCTGCGACATCCTTCTAAAAACAAGTTTTGTGGAGGGAGAAACCAATTACTTTTCTCATGTAGAGGGAGAAACCAGTTACTTTTCTCATGCAAAAGATCCTTTTGAGAGTCTGAACACATGCTTGTGGAAACATCACCAGGATGAACAAAATAATGTGTAACAAATTTTTATGTCCAAATGAATTTAATCCCCTTTTTCTGAAGGGCAATGATTGGACAGCCAATCTTGGAAAACCCTTTTATGAACCTCCTATAGTATCATGCTAAGCCCATGAAGGACCTAATTTCGAATACATCCTTCAGGGTAGGCCATTCCATAATAGAACTGATCTTGTCAAGTTCTACTTCCACCCCTTCCTTAGATATGACATGGCCTAAGTAATGGACTTGCTTCCTAAATAAATCGCACTTGCTAAACTTAGCGTAGAGATGATGCTCTCTTATTACTTGGAGTACGAGTCTAAGATGTTCTTTGTGCTCCTCCCTGTTCTTGGAGTAGATTAGGATATCATCAATGAAAATCAATAAAAATGGGTCCAGGAATTTGCTGAGTACATTATTCATCAAGCACATAAAAGTGGTGGGGGCATTGGTTAACCCAAATGGCCCACCACAAATTTATAGTGACCATACCTTGTCCTGAAGACTGTTTTGTGGATGTCTTCATCCTTAATTTGGACTTGGTGGTATCCAGACCTTAAGTCCATCTTCGAGAAGATAGAAGCACCTCCCAATTGGTCGAACGGGTCATCGATTCTTGATAAGGGATACTTATTCTTTATGGTTGTCTTATTGAGTTGTCTGTAATCTATGCACAGTCAGAGTGTGCCATCTTTTGCTTTATCTAAATTACTTGTTGTTCCATTTTTTTCAGCATGTCGGGTCCGATTGTAATTCTGCCCACTGGATTATTCTAGCTGATTGGAATCTTACATTGTCTACCGTAGAGGGCTTCAAAAGGGCTCATCTTCAAGGATTCTTGATAATCGTTGTTGTAGGCAAATTCTACCAATGGTAGGTAGTCTTCCCACTTCTTAGGTTGGTGCATTACATGCATCCTTAGCATGTCTTCCACTATTTGGTTCACACTTTCTGTTTGTCCATCAGTTTGAGGGTGGTAGGCTGTGTTGAACAACAATTTAGTCTCAAAACCAGCCATTAGGGATTTCCAAAAGCTTGAAGTAAATTTGGTGTCTCTGTCAAATATAATTTCATTGGGCATTCCATGCAGTCTGAATATCTCCTTCATGAAGATGTTGGAAATATCTATTGCCTTGCAGGTTGACTTGACAAGGATGAAATGGGAAGACTTACTCAGTTTTTCCACCACGACCATGATGGCATCATTTTGTTTGGTCAACTTTGGTAGTCCGGTGATGAAATCCATGGAGATGGTTTTCCATTTCCATTCTAGGATTGGTAGGGGTAGTAACAATCATGTTGGATGCTGGTGTTCCACCTTAACTTGTTGGCACTCTAGGCACTTAGCTAGATAGTTAGTTATGTCTTTCTTCAACCCAGGCCAATAGAATTGTTTCCTAGTGGCCGTGATCATCTTCTGATATCCTGGGTGACCAGTATATGGTCTCTTATGTAGTTCATCCATTATGAACCTCTTCAAGTCGTCACAGTTTGGAATATAAAATATGTTTCTGTAAGTCAACAGCCCTTTCTCAAGCATCTGGTAGCCTTCATACTTCAGCCCTGTAGGCTCTTGTCTTAGGTATGAGGTCACGGTCTTGAAGAATGCATCTGTCTCTTGTGCATTTCTGACTCTTTCCCTGACGTTCGTTTCACAAGTGCTTACTGCTGCTAGATGAATCATTTTTATACTCCTGCTAACGGCATCAGCCACCCTATTTTTCTTTCCTTTTATGTGTTTGATTTTAAAATCGAATTCACTTAGGAGAGCCATCCACCTAGCTTGCCTAGCATTGAGTTTTGGTTGATCAAACAGGTGTCTCAATCCACAATGATCTGTCTTAAGCAAAAATATTCTACCCAGGAGGTAGTGCCTCCACATTTTTAAAGCATGTACTATGGCAGCCAATTCTAGGTCATGGGTCACATAATTGATCTCATGCTCATTTAATTTCATGGATGTGTAGCAAATTACACATCCCTCTTGCATAAGGACTCCTCTGAGTCCTTCCTTGCAGGAATCTGTACACACAAGGAAATCATTATCCAGGTCTGCAATCTTTAGCACGGGTGCATGGGTCAGGAGGTATTTCTATTCCTGAAATCTTTCTTCACATTTTGATGTACAAATGAATTTAATCCCCTTTTTCTGAAGGGCGGAGATTGGATAGCCAATCTTGGAAAACCCTTTTATGAACCTTCTATAGTATCCTACTAAGCCCATGAAGGATCTAATATCGCATACATCCTTCGGGGTGGGCCACTCCATAATAGATCTGATCTTGTCAAGGTCTACTACCACTCCTTCCTTAGAAATGACATAGCCTAGGTAATGGACTTGCTTATGAAATAAGTCGCACTTGCTAAAATTAGGGTACAGTTGATGCTCTCTTAGTACTTGAAGTACAAGTCTAAGATGTTCTTTGTGCTCCTCCCTGTTCTTGGAGTAGATTAGGATATCATCAATGAAAATCAATAAAAATGGGTCCAGGAATTTGCTGAGTACATTATTCATCAAGCACATAAAAGTGGTGGGGGCATTGGTTAACCCAAATGGCCCACCACGAATTTATAGTGACCATACCTTGTCCTGAAGACTGTTTTGTGGATGTCTTCATCCTTAATTTGGACTTGGTGGTATCCAGACCTTAAGTCCATCTTCGAGAAGATAGAAGCACCTCCCAATTGGTCGAACGGGTCATCGATTCTTGATAAGGGATACTTATTCTTTATGGTTGTCTTATTGAGTTGTCTGTAATCTATGCACAGTCAGAGTGTGCCATCTTTCTTTTTCACAAACAAGACAGGCGCTCCCCATGGAGATACACTGGTTCAGATGTATCCTTTGTCCATCATCTCCTTTAGTTGTAGCTTGAGCTCAACCATCTCTGGCGTGCTCATTCTATATGGTGTTATAGATGTTGGTACCACTCTTGGTGTAAGTTCTATTGAGAAGTCGATATCCCTTCTCGGAGGTAAAACTAGTACCTCTTCTGGGAACACATCCTTGTATTCTCTCAATATGGGGTGGTCCCCTAGGTTTGGTTTGTCATTCTCAACAGATTCCAGTACCTGTATGGCATATAAGGAACACCCCTTTCTGCAATACTTTTTCATTTGAAGGGTTGATATTTGTCTCACTAAGACAGGCTTATGAATCCCTTGGAGGGTAGTTTTTATCCCTTCTTCATTTACATATTCTAAAGTTTTATGATAACAACCAAATTTAGTTTTATAAGCAGCCAACCAATCCATACCAATCAACAAGTCATAAGATCCCAGGGGAAGTAATTTAAGGGTCGCTCGGGTGGGCAATCCACCAATAATGAATTGACAGGCTGGTATGACCTCTACCACCTTTCTTTTGGTCCCAGTGGCTAATCACACCAACCACCGTTTAACATGTCTAATTGGTTATAGTTTACACTTATCAACAGTCTGAGGGGCCACATAACTCAAATTAGAACATCAGTCAATTAAAATAGAAACTAGATGGTTGGCGATCATACCTTCCAACTCCACTACTGAAGCTTGGTGTTCGGCTTGATTATTGTCCAAGGCTGCATAGATTTGTGGAATGCTCCTAGCCACATCATTGACGGTGGTATCTTCTTGGATATTGTAGATTCTCTTACTGTTATGTTGTCTGTCTGAGCAGTCCCTCAATCGATGGTCTTCTCCACAACCCCAGAATTTTAAGGGTTCCTTCTTTAGGTTATTGGTCTTTTCTGGGACTGTCTTAAAAGGTTTATTTCCGCTTTGAGAGAAGAAAATTTTTCCTATATACACTTCTAGTAGGAAGGCTACTTCTAGAATATTTTCCATAATTCTTAAATCTTGAGGACTTGAACCCCTTCTTCTGGAATTCTGAACTACTCCTCTTCTTCCAGTCCTTGTGAGGTCTTGTCTTACTCCCAAACTGTTCATAACAATACCTCACCTTCCGGATAGTTTCTTCTAAGGTCTTTGGTTTGTCGAAATCAATCCTGTCCTGGTAGGTCTGAGGTAACCCACTAACGAACTGCTGCATTTTTACCTTTTCATCTTTTATGTAGGGTGCATACCTCAGTAGTTCAAGGAATTTATTGACAAATTATCTATGGTGAGTTGCCCCAGCCTGAGTTCATAGAATTCCTTAGTCTTCCCATCCATGTATTTCTCTGATAGATACTACTTCCTGAAGCATTTCTCAAACTGTTTCCATGACAAGTCCTTCTCATGGACTCCTTTCACACTCCTAAGGTCTTCCCAGCAAATGGAAGCCTTTCCATTCATGTTAAAGATGGTTATTCGAGCCTTCAATTTTTCTAAGTAGTCATGGACTTTGAAGTATTTCTTTAAACCAAGCAGCCAAACTTCAGCCTCTTCTCCCTTCCTAATCTCTCCATCGAAAGAGGGTGGTCTAGCTTTCTTGAATTCTTCAGGATCATGATTTTTGGAATGCTTTCACTTCTTTCCTTTCCTTTGAGAATGTGAGATTGCTATGCTACTAGAAGATCCTTAAGATTTTCCAGCTTCCTTTCCAGAGGACTCTACCAATGAGTGTCGCCTGCCTCCAGGTTCGGCCTTC
>CBVK0102164728.1:0-16680 GCA_900067695.1 Picea abies
CGCTCTTCCGATCTCACTACAGGTTTTAAAGGCTTTCCCTATTATGAAATTGCTAAATCAGTTAAAATTTAGAAATCTCTTAAATGTGGATTCCTTACTAAGTTGACTTCCTGCTTTTTCCCTTAAGTTCCCCTTTTTCCTTTTTATGTTACCTCCTTCCCTAGTTTCCTATTTATTTATTTTTTCCCTCTTTCCCCTTTTACTTAGAACTTAAAAAGGCAGGTGTGGAATATAACCCCTTTTCCCTTTTATCATTAATTTAGTATCTTTTTAAATTATCAAATGATAAAATAATTAATTCTCTCTTTACTTTTATTATCCACAGATTTTATTTCTTATTAATAATTTAATTTCTTACTCCCTTCATGTTACAAAATTTTATGAAGACCATAATTATTACTTAAGTGGTTTTTATTTTAAATTTTATTATTTTAATTTATTTTATATATATATATATATATATATATATTAAAGGTAGACAAAATTTTACCCCTAGCAAAATTTTAGACTTAGTACTTAAATTCTATATTGGGCGACATTTAATTAGGGAAATTGTTTTAAAATTTCTTAACCTGTTATTCGCCTTAGGGCCATCTAGGTTCATCCTTCTATCATCATCAATGTGACGTGCCCTTCAGAACGCACTATGTGTTCCAAGGGTGCCACTCGCCTCATCTGTTCCCTTGCGCGACATGCCCTTCAGGATGCACTACGTGCTCCAAGTGTGCCACTCACCTCTTGACTGATTGGTAGACATCAATAACCCCTGGAGTCAACACTCCACTAGGTGAACTTGTGGGATACTAAGGGATTCTAAGGAATAAGGCCCCCGCCTTATTGCGTGCCCCTTAGAACCATCGTGAGTGATTGTCGTAGTCTACCCTCACGGCATCGTGGGTCCTCTCGAACTAGGTAATCGTTAACCTATAGTTCAAGCCACGACGGGAGTGATAGTAGGTTGTGGCAGGGCTGTTGTCCACACCTCTCCCTCAACCTCTCTGGTAGTCGTGTGTGACCCCTTTACTCCATGTGTGAGTCTGGTCGGCAAGCTATCGTCAGCATTTATCATCAACAAATCATGTCAGAACATATCCACATCATATCATCTAATCAGATTCACTAATATCATAGTAAAACAATCAAAACCTAATGGCACACTCCCTGACTCGATCTGGAGTCCAAGGGGTTCCATCGATGCCTCCTTATCCTCAAGGTCCAAAACCCTACACACTCAGTAAAACTGAGTCAATAGCACCTGTCTATGTCAAAGCGGTAAAACAGCATGTCATCATCCCATAACGCCTCATAATCAAAATCAAAAGTTTTAATAGCATAATAATCCAGATCACTTGTGAGCAAGTGTCCTCAAAGAATAAGTTTTCTCAGTGTGCCAGAGCGGGATGTTACAGAATGACCTATTTTACAGCATTGCTCTATTGCTCTGTCAATAACCATGGAAGACAAAATATTTTTATCTCAACCATCACCATTAGAATTAATAATCACACTTTGCAATGCATGATTATCTTCATGTATGTCACTACAAATATTTCCAATTCTTTCCTTGTCAGTCCTTCCATATAAGATCTTCCATAACAATTTTGTTATATTCTTCCCGATATGCATTATATCAAACAGATGAACTATTTGTAGGTTCTCGTAGTAGGGAAACCTACTAAATTGTATGAGGTAACTTTTCATTCCTTGTGGAAGCCCATTCATGCCTTAACGACATTCATGAAACATAAATAGAATCACATTAACACTAATTAATCAATATAGATAGGTATCGTGCTGAACAAAATTCACAGGAAAAAAAAATCATAAGATTTAAATATTATGATACATAAATAATTTGCATACCTTGACAAGTTCTATTATATTCCAACTTCCATAGGTGAGGTGTCATTCTTCATGGTTTTTTTTTCCATTCTCTTCTTTACCATTGAATTTTGCTTTCTCAGTAGTTTAATAACTATGGTTCTTAGGCAGAAATTTCTACTCATCAAACACCTCCTTTCCTAAACTTCTTGAACGATAAGATTTTATCCTAGGACCACAAACTGGACATGCAGATTTACCCTTTGTTTGAATACCTGCAAGATATATGAATTAATGTAGAAAATTGGGATTATAATTTTTAAAAATGCATGATATTTTCAAAAAATTATATAATATTCAAGCGCAATGGAAAGTTACATACCACAAAAATGTGTTAACCTGGGAGCATCATGAATTGTCCATGCAAGTATTCCATGGAAAAGAAATCATGTTTTCCCTATTGGTCTCAAGATGTCATACATAGTGATGACAACCCATAACTTTAGTAGCTCATCGATAAGAGGCTCAATATATGCATTCATATATTTAACTTGGTACTTACCTATTGTTTCAATATATATTAATTATATTTAGTTATATGTCCTTATATATAAAAGATATAATTATCATGAACGAAACAAAGAAATGAAATATTATGTCATACTTTCAAGTAAATAAAGAAAAGCTAATTAAATATCTGGAACAATCATTGCCAACATTGTGTGCTCTCTCTTTATTGACATCCAAGGAGGAACGCTATTGTTTATAACAAAAATGGGCCACACTGAGTAAGTATAATGAATCTCTCCAAATGGATGGACACCATCAACTGCCAATGAAAGTCTAACATTATGAGGTTCTTCTTTAAAAATTGACCATTTTTATTCAATGTTCTTCAATGCAGAACCATCTATAGGCATTTGAAGAACATCTTCTTCACTTATGTTCTTTTCATGTAAATCCATAAATTGTGATATACTTTATCACCTAAAGAGCCGTTGGAAACGTGGAATTATGGGAATATAACGAAGAACTTTGTGAGGCACCTTTTTTGTTGCTTGATCGGTTCGATATCTACTTATTTGACATTGTTGATATTCATTTTTTGATGCATATTGTCCATAGTATATGATATGACCATTAGGACATGCATCAATGACTTGATACTCCATTCCAATTTCTTTTATAATCAAAGATATTTCTCGATATGTGTGTGGTAAAATAGTTGACAGTGGTAATAGAAATTCACTTAACAATTTACACCATTCAAAAAAATAAGTCAATGTAAACAATATTAATCATAAATATCACATCCTTACTTTACGAATTAATTAACAATAACAATATATAAAAATAGTCAACCTTTATGTACATGTCAGCATGACATAAATAATACATTACATACCTTAGGATCTATGTGAGACAGGTGTTTGATAAACCATCCAAAACCTTCAAGTTCACCAAAAACAAAATAGCAGATAGAAGATTTGTTGTTGAGCCTTCATAAAGAGGTTGTCATGACTTCTCGAGTAGAGGATCGACATCATGAATATCATCATAGTTTTCCTCATTCATTGGATAAAATAATTCTTGGATCAATATATGTATCTCATCTTCCTTATTTGTATCAATATCATTATCTTCATCCATATCATCATTAAGAACTTGATCTTCAATATTATGATCTCCATTTTCGTCACCTTGTAAAGTAGTATTTCTGCTACTACTTGGAAAATAACCCTCTGGTGGTCGATATTTTGGGGGCATTGTCTTTATATTTACAAAAAAATTATTAAAATTAGTGTGTATAGAACATATATTAAAATCATAAAACATTTGATAAATACATGACATGATCAATATTACAAAGAATACATTATATATTGACTAATTTCTTATCAAGGGATGATATTCATAACCCCCTTCAGCGTGCCCCTTCTCCCTACAATGTGTTTCAGCTATCGTTATTAAAATTCTTCTTGTTTGCAATCCCCTGTAATCATTACAATGGAAATAACATTTTACATCGCCCTTCACCTCCAATGTCGCTCTAAACTGAAACAACCTCCTTACATTTTCATTCATAGTATATATTAATTTGACACGGTAATTTCCTATAAGAACCAATTAAATATTTTAAAAAAAAAAAAAAATGTTAAAACATTGAAAAAAAATAAAATTAAAACTTCATATACTTCGAGGTCCAATCACAGGAAATATATATTGCAATGCTCAATTTTGAAAAAAGTATTAAAAAAAATAATAATTTAAAATTTCATATACTTTGATGTTCAATCACATGAAATATATGTAGCAATGCTAAATTTCGAAAAAAAAAATTGGTTAAAACATTCATGTTAAAGAAAATTGAAATTAAAATTTCTCAACGTAGCTTTATATTAAAAGAGACATAAAAATAAAAAATACTAACCTTGCAAGTCTAAAATCTGAGCTATGTAGATCAATAATTGGATGTGTTAAACCAGTACATGACAGAAAAAATCAAGGCTCAAACAATCACTAGCAAAATTGTCACAATTATAGCAAATTTGTTGAAATTTGTCTTAAGGACATGTATTTATAGATCGATTCTTGTTGATATAGCAAAGAAAATAAATTAGTTGACCTCAAAAAAAGTCAATACTCGTTGCACTACATGTGTGGTTCGCATGCGTAGCACAAGTGTCGATATAGCGAAGAAAATTCTTGGATATAAAGACGTTTTTTTGAATCTGTCGCTATATCGACGAATGTCGGGGCCAAACCGAAAAAATAAATAAAGAAAGACAAAATTTTAATGTATTTTTCCATGAATTATAGAAATGTGGAACAATTTCGTCGCATTTTGAGCCCATATGTACTAGTGATAATAGAGGTAAGAGAGACCCATGAGATACACAAATACATTGAAATGTAGGATCACATATTAATCACGCACTTTGTAATGATGTGAAGAGATAAGTTGTTGTATTGATTATTTAAAAGATAAGTTCTATGTCTTGGTTTCATCTCTATGTTGATATGTATTTCCACTGTGTATTTAATTTTATCTTTGTGATGAGTTTACAATATGCATGTTGATGTTAATGATTGTGCATGGCATGTTAAATATATATTTTTATAGTTAAGCATGTTTCTTGATTAATGCATTAATCCAAGTGGATATTGGTGGCCACACACTTGTTCCACTAATTCAAAATAGTTCTACATCTTAGTAGTTTTTCTACAGTTTTCAGGTCCCAAAATTTTGGGGTCATTTTGAGGCCCTAAACGACATATTTTGGCACAGAAGTGCCTAGTAGATATCCAAAGGAATATATTGGTTCATTTGAAATATTTACTCCTCAGCTTGACCTTTCTGATGTGTTACCGAGTGCCCCAAACAAAGATCTCGTGCAAATTTTATGCCCCTCGGAAGTTGACATACCAATTAACCACATCGGAGCCCACAAACCTTTTGGAGTTTCATCTTCTAGAGTTAGGGTTTTTGATATTCATGGTTTTACTATTCATTCTTTATGTTAAAATTTGTTTTCAGGTTCTTTGTAATTAGCTTCTTGTGAATGAGCATAGCTAATACATCTCTCTTCAAGGATAAGCTACCACCATTCTAGCTAATTTGTGTGCTTTGAATTTTATAGTATTTTATATTCCATTCATTAATAGAATCTGAGTTTAATTGTATTACTATATTTCTTGCAATATATTTGTGTGTTTCCTTGTTATATTTCTTCCTTCACGTCATTGTTTTCATAGTCTGAACTAGTGGTATCATAGCATTTTTATCTTTGTTGTTTCTTTGTGCATGTCCCCGACAAGGTTAGGTTATTGGGAGGTTGGTCTTGAATTGGTTTATCTTGGGGAAGAAAACTCCCACTGTCCCAAGCAACCTCTCTGGCAGAAGGAAAGAGATGATATGGAGCAAGAGACACTATCAAACTATTGCTTGAGGAATCCCTCACATGGAAGAGGGACAAGATGATGGATAATTTCTCCTAGATCCTTCGACGACTACCAACAAAAATGGAGGCACCTTCAAACAGAAGTCACTTTGGAGGTGCGATGTCATTCAAGGTACAATACAACTTTGATATTCCTTTATTTGAAGGCCAGATATACATCAATGCTTTGGCAAAATGGTCAAGTCTACTTGAGGGTTATTTCTCTTTTCAAAAAAATTCCAACATGGAAAATGTCTCCTTTGTGCTCCTTAAATCCCTTCCCCCTACCATATATTAGTGGGAAACTTACTATGAGAAACATGTCAGAGATGAGTCTGCAATATTTTGGCCATAATCCACTTGGGTAGATTTTGTAGATGCCCTCGGGGAGAAATACTACCCTATTGGAAACTACAATGATCAATACATGAAATGGACAACTTTACATCAAGAGAGAGACCAAATGGTGTCGGAGTACACTAACATCTTCCATACCTTGCAAAAAAAAATGGGTATTAATGAATCCAAGTGGCACCTAGTTCTAAAGTATCGTAGTGGCCTACATAGGTACATACAAATAGATATGGAGTTCCTGGACATATCCTCACTAGGAGCCACTTATCGATATGTTGTTAAGATCGAGTGATCTGAAAATGAAAAAGGTTTGTGTGTACAAATTTGCAAGTGAAATATTTATGTTACTTAGACAATTGGATCAAGTTGCAAACACATAAAATTAATGAGTTTTTTTTTACTTAACATAAGAAGGATAAATATACATATACAGCCATCAAAAGTAAGCACATAACACAACAAAATGATAAAGGATTTCACCCCTCTCTTGGGCTACATATCCTGGTCCAGCTTCCAATAGATCATTTTCATTATATGCTCAAAGTGTCAAAATAAGTTCTTTAAAATGATCAGAATGAAAAATAGATGGATTCAATGGATCCAGAATGTCCAAAAAACCTTATTTGGGCTCTTCTTGCACCTGATTTGGACAAAAACTGAGAGAAGTACACTCCCTGGAAGTTTTTCCCCAACAGCTTACTATAGCTTCTCACCAAAACTAACCTTTGCATGACTTAATATGGATCCGAGTGTTTCTTGTGCCAAAAACCCAACATGCGCATTGTTCTGGAATTCGGGCGAATTTGTTGCACCGTTATGGGGACTAACACATTTTCCGGTGGAGGTTACAGTCGCATGGCCCCATGTGGCCTAGCACCAACCTAAACTTACATGCCCATTTCTTGACCATTGAAACCCTGAGTTGTTGGTCGTATGGAATGTAATATGGGTCCCGTGACTGAGGTTTGGGTTCGAGCCCCAACCCACACTCCCCGTTGAATTGGACTATGGTCTAATTCAAATAATTTTTATGACATATAGGGTTAAGAAACAAAGCGCAGGTGGTATGGTAGCCTGGAATTTTCCAAGACTTTTCCCATGCCCGAAGGTCACGGGTTTGACTTTGATGAAGTCCCTAAAATTTTAAACCATCAAATAATTACGGGGTGCCATGTGGCGGCCCTTGGCTAGGCCACGTGGCACCTTTACATTCACTTATACACTGACATGTGTTGACCACTAGTTGTTCCACATCAACCCTTGCATGGTCACCTTGCCACGTCAGCACCTTCCATGTCGGTCGTACAGACAGGTGACACATGGAATGTACGGACTGCACAGTCAACATTTTTTTCTGCATGTTTGGAAAAGTAGACAAAATGTGATATCTCGGGCATACAGACTCTGTTTGAGCCTGTTCAAGTTGCATTGGGATTGTGAAGACGATATCTACATAATTATTCCATTTTCGAGAAATTTTGAGCACTTTGATTTTTGAGCATTTGTTGATCCCCTGGATCACTCCTCCCCATTGGGAAGCTTTTGGACCTCCAAAAGACTACTTTCAGTCAATATGAAGATGAGGGTACAGTTACCTCACCTTTCCAACCTCAATTCATTTAGATTTCCTTGAATTTTTTCCTTTAAGACCAACACAAAGGTATTCCACATTCCCTCATTTTGAAGTTCTTATATTTTTGTCAAGGATTGTGTCCTCGTGCAATTATGAAAGATATTCTAGCAAGAAGTCATCTATGGAAGGAATCTGAACATGCTCTCCTTGATCATCAATCAAAGGAAGCTCATACCATCTCAAATTCTCAATATTAACAACTGCATACATTTGCAAATAAGGAGGCAAATTCAAACGGAAGGCATTGTTACCAATCTTTTCAAGAATATTGAAAGGTCCATATCTAATTGGTTTCAGTTTTTTACCTTCTCCTTTAAGCCTCTCTTTGCTAATGTAAATACAAAATGCATCTCCAACTTGGAAACTGTGATCAACATGATGCTTGTCATGTCTTGTCCTGTACTTGGCTTGTCTCTTTTCCAACTGTTCTTATACCATTTGATGCACCATCTAAATTTGTTCAATGAACTTATTTTCTCTATCAATTTAATAATGACCATCAATAGCAACATCCTTCCCAAAGATAAAATCTAAAGGAGATTTTGGCAAATAACCAAAACATGACTCAAATGGAGATGTTTGAGTCTATATATGCTTAGCCCGGTTATAAGCATGTTGAATGTAGTGTAGGTTCTCATCCCAAAGCTTAGGATGTTTGTTGTAATAACCACGAAGAAAATGTACTACTGTTTAATTCACCACTTTTGTTTGACCATCCATTTGTGGATGAAATGTTGTGTTTGTTTTCAGCTTGGTGTCGATGAGTGCCCATAAGCTTGACCAAAAGTTCCCAATAAATCGAGAATAACGATCGGAAATAATGGATTTGGACAGCCTAAAATGTACCCAAAGATGTTGAAAGAACATTTGTGTCACTTGTTCAGTTGTAACCTACTTCTTACAAGGCATCAAAATACACATTTTTCTTAAACAATCAACCACAACATAAACATAATCATGATTCTTTTTAGACATGGGTAATCCTCCTACAAATTCGATGGAAATGATTTCCCAAGGACGAGAAGGAACCGGAAGTGGAGTATAAAACCCAACTTTCTATTGCTAGGCTTACTTTTAGCACATAAAAAACATCCTCTTACATATCTTGAAACACTTTCATTCATTTTATGCCAATAGCAATACCTTTGAAAATTAGCCATCGTCTTTCCTACACCAAAGTGGCCAGCAATAAGAGAATAATGTGCTTCCCTTATGATGTTGAATATTTCACCCTTTGGAATACATAGCTTGCCAATATGATACAAAAGCTTATCATGCACATGGTAATCCAATTCCTCAACTTGGTTAGAATGACACAAAGTTGCATAAACTTCTTTTAAATCAGCATCTAAAGCATATTGTTCAACATAGATCTCATGCATGGTAGAATTATGCTTAAGAATAACTAAAGCACTTACAATAGGCCTAGAAATAATATCAGCAACTTTGTTATAAATTCCTTTCTTATACCTGATAACCAAGTGGAATTGTTGTACGAAACCCATCCATATGAGGTGCCTTGCTTGATGTAGCTTTGTTTGTGATTGTAAGTATTGCAATGGTTGATGATCTATTTGAATGATAGTTTATTTTCCCAACAAATAATGTTTCCATTTTTTCACACTTTGCACCAATGCATACAACTCCTTATCATATGTAGGATAATTAATCACAACACCATTAAAAGTTTCAGAATGAAAACAAATGGGCTTACCATGTTGCAAAAAGATTGCTCCCATTGCATAGTTACTTACATCTATTTGCATATCAAATGGTTGTCTCAAATTAGGAAGTTAAAGAACTAGAGCTCAACTAATCTTCTCCCTCAATGCATCAAAATCTTTTTGTTTCTTGCCTCCCCATTGGAAAACTTGCTTGATACTTGTCACTGCATGTAATGAAGTTACAATTGAAGAGAAGTTATCAATCAAATTTCTCCAATATTGGGTTGCTCCTAAAAATCTTCTTACCTCTGTTACATTATTGGGTTGGGGCCAATCCAAAATGACTTTGACATTTGAAGGATCTATTTCCAGTTCTCCTCCTCCAACAATATGTCCCAAGTAAACAAGTGAGGTCTTTCCAAACTCACATTTAGACATCTTTAAAAATATATATATTTATTCAACACATATAAAACTTGCTTTACATGCCTAACATGCTCTTCACGAGATTTGATAAATATCAAAATTTCATCCAAGTAGACAATTACACAATCATCAAGAAAAGGCCTTAAGACATCAATCATAACTCTCATGAATATAGCAAGGGCATTACAAAGCCCAAATGGCATAACCATCCATTCAAACAAACCTTGATTTGTTTTTAAAGTTGTCTTCCATGTGTCTCCTTCAGCAATCCTAATCTGATGATATCCACTTCTCAATTCCAACTTAGTAAAATACTTAGCATCTTTCAATTTATCAAGCAAATCATCAATTCTAGGAAGAGGATAATGATTCTTTACCGTAATATTTTTCAAGGATCTGAAATCTACACACATGCACCATGTACCATTTTTCTTTGGTACTAAAACAATTGGTGACCCACATGGCGATGTGCTTGGCATGATAACCTTTTTTTCAAGAAACTCTTGGATTTGTTTTTTAATTTCATCATTCTCCATGACTAGCATCCTTTACATACCAATGTTTGGAAGAGGACAATATTGTTGCAATTGAATCTCATGTTGGATACCCCTTTTAGGAGGCAATCCTTTTGGTTCCTAAAACATCTTATCATATTGGTTAACAACCTCATATAAATCAGATTTTAACTTTGCATCACAACCTTGGAAAGCTTCATTTTCAACATTGTCTTTGGGTTTGATCATCAAGAGTACAAAGTTGTTACTAGCATTGACTAATCTCTTCATTTGTCCAACATTTACAAGTGACAAATTCAACTTCTTTGTATGTGCTCTAACAATGTACTCGAATCCATTTTTAAACAAATGATATTTGTTCTCATGACGATGAAAGATGGATCTCCTATCATATAAATATGGGCTTCCAAACACAATACCACAAATATCTAATGTAATAACATCAATCTCTACCTCATCTATAAAGTTTGCAGTGATGGAAAATCTAAGTTTACATCTTCTTGTCACATGCAATTTTGCATTGTCACATATCCATCCTATAGGATATGGTTTAGGATGAGGAGTAGTTTCCAAATGCAATTTATTAACTGTGTCTTTAGATATGAGGTTTTCTTGAGATCCAGTATCAAATAGAGTATCTATCTTGGTATGCTTTGAAATAACCCTTACGTGGAAAATATTTATTCTTTATTTTTCTTGTTGAGTTTAATTGAGGATACTACTTGAAAAACTAGTACTTGCAATATAATCCTTACCTTGAAAACCCATGGTTGTGATTTTTGTTTCATCGCCAAAATCAGATCCTAAATCATGTTGTGTAGTTGCAACAGTCTTTGGTTTCCCTTTGTTGTTGAAATTTTTGGGTCTCATTTCAGGATGAAGTTTCCAACAATGATCTTCATCATAGCCATATTTTGAACAGTGTTTACATGAGAGTGTCTCTCCCTCTTTCTTGACTGAAGAATTATTTCTTCCATTTCCTTTGAATTTCCTCTTACCCTTGTCTTCATTAACAAATGGCTTCTTGCTACCCTCTTGAGGAGTATTCTTCCCTCTTGCTTCCAAATGAGTTTCTTGTACACAAACTTCATCTATATTTGTAGGGTTAAACATAAGTATTGTCCGTCTCAAGTAGCTATGCAATCCTCCAATGTATTTGAGTAAATTTTCTTGAGAAGATAAATCTATACCCAAAATCAAATATCTTCTTCTAAATTCTTGAGTGTAGCTTTGCACACTTTTCCCTTTATCTTGTCTAAAAATTTTCCAATCCATGATAGCTTTCTACATGTATGCTAATGGATAAAATTTCCTTTTAAGTGCAACAATTAAATCATTCCAAGAGGATAAAACTTTACCATGTTTCTTCATGTCCTATTGAGTTTTGGCTTCCCACCAAATGAGTGTTCCACTTTCCAATCTAAGAGAAGCAAGTTGAATCTTAGTTTCATCATCTTTGATTCTTTGTATCCTGCAATACACTTCAATTTGATGGATCCAATTATCCAATTTCTCAGCATTAACCTCTCCATTGTACAAAGGAAATTCAAAATTAATATCAAGGTTAAGAAAAGGAGTTTGTGGAGGAATTTTACCATGTTCTTTTAGAGAATTTGGGGATGGTTGTGAAATGGTAGAAGAAGTGGAAGATGGAGGTGAATGAGGTGGAGTATCACCATTCCCTCCATTTCCTTTTGGAGTTTTATCACCACTATCTTCATTACCTCTTAGAGGATTTGAGCTTTCACCTTGCAACCTTGCATTCATTTCTTCAAATAAAACTTTCACCATTTTTGCCATATCATAAAAAGATTTTCTAAAAGTTTCATCTTCTGAAGTAGGGATTTCATGACTCTCCTCATGAGCCATGCTTGGTGAATGCCTCCTTGAATCCTGAGGTGAATGTATATTTATCCTTCTTGAAAGTTGAGAACTTGGCTCTACAAGTTGACCTTCTCCTCTTGTGATATTCAACCTTGTAAGCATCAGAAAAAAAACACTTGCAAACAATCAAACCTTCAAAAACCTTTCCTCTAATACCAAATTGATCTGAAAATGAAAAAGGTTTGTGTGTACAAATTTGCAAGTGAAATATTTATGTGACTTAGGAAATTGGATCAAGTTGAAAACACATAAACTTAATGAGTAATTTTTTACTTAACATGAGAAGCATAAACAGACATAAACAGCCATCAAAAGTAAGCACATAACATAGCAAAATGATAAAGGAGTTCACCCCTCTCTTGGGCTACATCTCTTGGTCCAAGTTCCAATGGATCATTTTCATTATATGCTCAAAGTTTAAAAATCAATGCTTTACAATGATCAGAATGAAAAATAGATGGCTTCAATGGCTCCAGAATTTCCAAAAACCCCTATATGGGGTCTTCCTGCACCTGGTTTGGTAAAAAACTGAGAGAAATACACTCCCTAGAAGTTTTTCCCCAATAGCTTACTGTACCTTCTCGCCAAAATGCACCTCTGTGTGACTGAACCTTGCTTTGAGCATTTTTCGTGCCCAAAACCCAGCACATGTGTCGTTCCACAATTCAAGCGAATTTGTCGCACCGTTAGGGGGACTAGCACCTTTTCCAATGGAGGTTGCAGTTGCATGGCCCTATGTGACCTAGCACCAACCTAAAATTACATGCTCATTGCTTGGCCATTGAAACCCCGATTTGTTGGTCATATGGAATGTAATATGGGTCCCGTGACCGAGGGCTAGGGAAAATCCCCAACCCAAACTCCCCGTCGAATTGGACTATGGTCTAATTCAAATAATTTTTATTACATATAGGGTTAAGAAACAAAGTGTGGGTAGGCTAGTAGCCTGGCCTTTTCCAATACTTTTCCCACACCCGGAGTTCGCAGGTTTGACTCTGGTGGAGTCCCAAAAATTTTAAACCATCAACCAATTACAAGGTGCCACGTGGCAGCACCTGGCTGGGCCACGTGGAACCTTTCCATTTTCTTGTACACTAACACATGTCGACCACTATTCAATTCATGTAAACCCTTGCACGGTCAACTTTCCACGTCATCTAACATGTGGACTGTACGGACTGCACAGTCATCATTTTTTTTGCCTGTTTGGAAAAGTGGATAGAACATGATATATCAGCCATATAGACTCTGTTTGAGCCCATTCAAGTTGTGTTGGGATCGTGAGGATGAGATCTACACCACGAATCTGTTTTCAAGCAATTTCAGTCACTTTTATTTTTCAGCATTTTTTGATCTCCTAGATCGTCGAGCAAAAGTATAAGCAAGATTTTAGTTCTTCAAACCCATCACAACAAAATAATGGTAAAGGTGGACCTAACTCCCAAAACAAAGGACAGAGCAAGTATGGCTAGCCCTAGTACAACTATTCCAAGCTACAAGCAAAGAAAGGTAATGGAAAGTCAAAGAAGGACACTAGAAAGTGGTTTGATTTCCACAAAATCCCTTGGCACAACACTAATGAATGTTTCTCCAAATAGTCATTGTTGGATGAGATGAAAGCCTCAGAGTCAAATGCCAGATCAAACTCTGATTTGGAACTAGATAAGGGAAAATAGATCATTTATGCAAAACCCAATATCACCATCACTACCACAAAGGTCCAACCAGAGGAACCAAATAAGCCTAAAGAAGAGGAGCATGTCTTCCACTCAAAAATGTGGGTGAAGGAGACCCCATTCCATTTCATTATTGATGGTGGTAGCCAAAATAATTTGATCTCAGTAGAGGTCATCAAGAGGTTGAACCTAACAACAACGTCGCACCCTCATCCATACACCATCAGTTGGCTCAGCTAAAAATAAGACATATGCATTAGCCAACAATGTCGCTTGCACTACAGAACCAAGCCCTTCAAAGATGAGGTATTGTGTGATGTTTCCCCACTTAAATTTTGTGATGTTATTTGAGAAAAATCATATATGTGGAAGTGTCATGTTGTTTACAAATCTAGGCCTCATAGTGTCATTATTACTTTGGGAGGTCAACTCTACGGGGTGCTATAGGTAGTCCCAACTTTTTTGGTCTCTTTGATCTCTGTGAAGTAGTGAAAAAAAGTGATCTCTCAGACCAGGAGATTTTTCCTCTTTATGGTTTGGTCAGAAGGTCAATGGAATATCACTGCAACCGCCAAAACCTCTACATGAGATCTCTCTACAAAATAGAAGCAGGTGGAAATGATAGTATAAGAACACAAAGACACATTTTCCTCACCTAATCAAGTGCCTTTGCACTATCAGGTAAAGCACTCAATTGATTTGACACCCGGTGCTCCTCTACCTGACTATGTATTTAATTTTATCTCTATGATGAGTTTACAACATTCCTATTATTTTTAATGAATGTGCATGGCATGTTAAATATATTACTTTGTAGTTAAGAATGTTTATTGATTAATTCATGCACTAATATTTGCTTCTGTATTCATGAAACTGGTATCGGAAGTTAGATATCATCCAGAGAGTCAAATTTTCAGATGTACCCAAGACTAGGGTATGTTACAAGTCTATCCTAGTCTGAAGGAAAGAATGCCATCATGGTAGTAGTGGATTGACTCACAAAGTATGTCCATTTTTTCTCTCTTTCTCATCCTTTTAAAACAAGTACAATATCCACAACATTCATTGAAACAATTTAGAAGCTACATGGAATCCCCAAGATTATTGTAAGTGATAGAGATCCAATTTTCACTGGTAATTTTTGGACTGAATAATTTTCTTTTTTGGGTACTCAATTGGCTCACAGTTCCTCTTATTATCCTCAATCTGATGGTAAAATTGTTATTGTGAATAAATTTCTAGAAGGGTATATTTTTTTATTTTCATCTAATAAATAGACACAAGGGGTCAAGTGGTCTCCCTTGGAGAATGGTGGTACAACACATCCTTCCATACTTAATAAAAAATGTCCCTATTTATGGTACTTTACATATATCATCTTCCATCCACCACATCACCCTTGAGAGGGAAAGTGAAGGTTCAAGCAGTGGAGGACCACATAGAGCATGAATAAGAGGTTCTAAAACTATTGAAGGGAAACTTGGTTATAGCACAAAATAGGATGAAACAACGAGCAGATCAACATCACAGTGAAAGGGAATTTAAAGTGGTGGATTGGGTATTTTTAAAACTATAACCATAAAAATAGATGTCCCTCAAGCAACAAAAGAAGGACAATAAATTAGCACCCAAGTACTATGGTCCCTATAAGGTTTCATAGAGGATTGGAAGTATGGCTTACAAATTGGCCCTTGCTTCCATCTTCATGTGTACATCCAATCTTCCATGTTTCATTCTTAAACAAGGTAATATGAAACAAGATCCTAGTTCAAATTGTTTTCCCAATGGTTAATGAATAAGTGAAAATCATACTAGAACTAGAAACAATCCTTGAAACAAGGATCAAGCAGATGCAAAATCGAGCAATTATTGAGTACCTCGTCAAGTGGAAGAACCTACCAGTAGAAGAAGTGTTGGCCCTCAACCAAGTTTTGAGGAAACCTTGGTTAGAGTTGGCCCACTTTTGGACTTCGACACATTGGTCGAGGAAGGAGCGCCCAGGTAGAGCTAAGATCGCGGATCTCACTTATTTTGCAGGCTATGTGGACCCAGTAAGGGGTTCTTTAGGGTTTTTGTAATGGGTTATGGGATGTTGGCCCATGGGGTTTTCCCATGTTTGGACCTATTGTAAGGGTTTGTAAAATTATAAATAAAAGAAGAATGTATGGTAGAAGTAGAAGTCTTTAGATCTAAGTGCAAACAGTTGAATGGATTTGTGCAAGGGAATGTATGGGTGTTAAGGCTTTGTGCTTGATAAAGAGTTGGTTTTGTGCCTTGACCTAGTTTTGGAAGGAGGATATGGTGATCGATGCGTAGATCTCATGTATGGTGCGAAGCTTGACTCTGTGGCTTAGTGCATAGGAGTAACTGAATGTAAGACATTGATGAATAATAAAGAGGCGAAGCAATTGGTGGATGCAGCCCCACAATGGGGTGAACCACGTACATCTAGTGTCTTATGGTTTTCTTTGTGCAATGATTATCTATGTTATTTTTATTTTAGTGCTTAGATTAGATATGTAATGGACATGTATATGTTTCTTTAATTCTTTTCTTATGTTAGAATGCTAGATATGACTCAGAGTACTAAGTGTTAAGTGGTTGAAGTGTTTAATGTTAGTTGTTACTGCGCTAGATCTACCTTAGATATGTTCTACAGTGTTCATAAGGTGAATAAAATAATGTATGTCACTTCCTAAGCATTAACAAAATACCCTGCGAAGTGTTATTATCATAGATCTGTGTCCCATCTTGGTTATAGACACC
>CBVK0102164732.1:0-11121 GCA_900067695.1 Picea abies
CTAGGGTTGACCAAGTCAAAAGCAACCATGACTTACTCAATGAAGTCAGAAAACAAGTTAGAAGGGGCTTCTAACTTCAGAGCATGGAAGACAAGGATTGATCTCATCCTTGCCAAGAATAAAGTGTTGGATATCGTGAAAGGAAAGATTGTGGAACCAGAGTTTGAAGAAGGAAAAGAGAAGGAACCGCAGAACATTGCAGTTATGGAGAAGTTCAAAGACAATGACATCAATGCCATGAGTATCATAGTGGATTCTATAAAAGACCACTTGATACCCTACATCTCCCATCTTGATTCGTCTAAGAAGATGTACGATGCCTTAACAAACCTCTTCTCAGTCAGAAACATTGGACAAGTAATGAGTCTAAAGAATGAGCTTTGTGACATGAAAATGAATGATGATGACAGCATAACATCATACTTTGTGAGAATCTCTCAGTTAAGAGATCAACTACAAGCCATTGAAGAAATCATCTCAGAGAAGGAACTGGTAAATATAGTACTCAACGGTCTTCCCAAGACATGGGATGCATTTGCCACAAGCATGAACACAAGGAAGGTGTCTCCCACATTTGAAGAACTTTGGACTTGCTATGCACAAGAAGAATCAAGGATCAGTGCAAAAGAGAAACCTCAAAAGAAATACGATGATCAAGCCTTCACAACAAGATTCAAGAATTTCAGGAACAAAAGGAAGTTTGGTTCAAGGAAGAAGCCAAATCAAGAAAAAGATATGTCAGAAATACAATGCTTCAACTGTTGAAAGTATGGCCACTACAAGAATCATTGTCCCGAGCTAAAGAAAAGGAAGGAGACACACGAAGCATCAGTTGCCGAAGAAAGGAAACCCTCAAGGAAGACCAAGCAGGATAAAACAGACTTCTTCTAAGACAAGGTAACAATATTCTTCATAGTTCTAGTACATACCATGTTTACATAGTTTCTGTACATATCTTGCATATCTATTTCTTAGAAGATAATATGTTCAAAGAGAAACTATACCTATGGAAGAGCAACAAGATAAGGGTTGCCATCACAATGACTACAAGTCAAACAATACACATGAAAGGAAGAAGTACGTCAACAACTCCTAGTAACAGTTCATGTGGAAGTTATTGCATAAGTAACAGCTGCAAGATAAGACGAAATCAGAATCAATCTTGAAGAAACCTAGAAGAAGTAAAAACAGAAAGAAGTTAGCAATCAAGAGGAAATTGGAAAAAGATTTGTGACACTTTGCAGAAGGCAATAAGGATGCAGACGGAAGCATGGGCTCTCTTAGTTGGAGGGAGCCGATTATAGAATTCCAAAAGAAGAGCATGCATTCATGCATGAAGCAAGGATTAGGAGGGAGCTAATCCTAAATAGTATGATCCATTGAAGATGATGAAGTATTTATCCATGTTCCCATCAATGGTAGTAACCATGAAAAGCAACACGTGTTCAGTTTGACTTTAGAAGAAGTCTTCTTCGAAAAGAAGCCTTAAACGTGTTCAGTTTGACTTTAGAAGAAGTCTTCTTCGAAAAGAAGCCTTAAAATATCCCTAGTTGTCCATCCACATCCATGATCCTATGATGAAAGAAAGAAGTTGGAATCTTTAGGGCATGGAATCTATAGAAAACTCCATGGACCCAAGAGCTAAACAGAAACATGAGGAAGAACATGAAGATTCCAAGAAAGAAAGAAAAGCCAGAACAACCAGTCATTGTATCGAGAATCACAAGACTACCAGCCTGATATGAACTCACTAAAAAAATCAAGTAGAGGAATTGAAAGTTGTGATGAAGAACAATGTATGGAAGACTTATGAATGAAATCATTGCGAGATCCAGAACTAGAGGTTCTCCCAGATGAAGGGAGAAGACTATGATGATTGTTTGTTCTAGTAAACCAGACATACCTCTACATGAGCCATTATATCATCCGCAATATCCATGGTTTGGAGTTTACATCAAATGAATGCAAAGACTGTTCTCCAGAATAATTGAACAAATAAGCGTATGAAAAGCAACCTCAAGGCTTTGAGGTATACCAGAAAGAGAACCTTGTATGCAGATGAAAGAAGACAACTTGGTGGAGAACCTCCAATGCACAGCAAAAGCGTGGTGAAAACTTTCTATAACAGAGATATTGTATCATAATGGTTACTTAGAAATGATGGATTGCAAATCTATGACAAACTCTCATGATGACAGAAGAAGTGCCACTTGGATATGTTCCAGTTTGACCCTTGCCACGATGTTATGAGCTAGCAGGAAACAAAAGATGAATCCAACTATGATATACTATATTGATCAGAGCTATATGAAGCCTTCAGAGAATACCATTGTTCTAGAAAGACCGAAGTACATTGAGATCAAGCATTACACTCTCCGTGATGAAGTCCAGAAAAGAGAAAGTGGTTCTCCAATATATATCTCCACAGATGAGCAGATAAGCAGACATTTTGGTAAAGCCTCTGTCCAAGATGAAAGAGTTTGTGTACTCAAGCTAGAGCTCGTGGAGACGACTTCCTTATTGAAAAGGGAAGAGATGACTCCCAGGTTGGGAGGGAGCACTGATGTGTTATTGATTTATGGACAATCATTTTTCAAGTTCGAAAAATGGTCCAGGATGAACAGTTCCTTTCTAGTTCGGAAAGTGGTTTGAGATTTCTGACGGACATGCATTTTCCAGTTCAGAAAATGGTCCAGATCGAACGGTCATTTTCGTAATGAAAATGGTTCGATGGATTGCTGATGTACCATAGACAACGATTCCCCTTGTGGCCAGTGTGGGGGAATGGTCTAGGACAGTCTCTCTTCTTGACGATCACTCTCAGTAGTGGTCAAGAAGACTGGTCCGCCTCGTCGGACAGTCATTCTTTCGAAGCTCACAGTTGTGAGCAGTTTCGAAGAATGGTCCATTTTGGAGGTTGGTGCAAGACAATCATTTCCTTAGGAAATGGTCCGGACAGTGATTCCCTAGGGTAGATTCATTCTCTCCAGGTTGCACTTTGTTTAGTGCCAGAGGAATGGCCCAGATAGGTGAATGGTCCAGGTTCAACAATCAGGGACAGGCATTCCCTAGGGCAGACTCATTCTCTCCAGGTTGCACTTTGTTTAGTGCTGGAGGAATGGCCCAGATAGGTGAATGGTCCAGGTTCAGAAATAAGGACAATTATTCTTCCTTGCTTGAGAAAAATAGTTCAGATAGCTCATCATTGATGTTTTACCTTCTGAGGGCAGATGCTCTTCCAGATCTCACAGATGTGAGTGGAAGAATGGCCCAAATGATTCAGTTTATATCATAACAATGTTTTTCTGTGCAGCTTGATATCAGATGATATGATTGCTATGGAGACTGTATGTATCCGGACAGTAGATGTATACTACTGTGGTGGATGTGTTCCATTGATTGTGACTATATGTCACTGATCAAGTATCTGTGTGCTACTTGGTGTGGCAGTGTACCACTGGATTGTAGTTGTGTACTACTATGGATAGACACAATTGTGTTCTATTGAATGACATTGTTCCGATTGCCTTGAAAACTATCAGTAGTGTTGGAAATGATTATCAGCTAGATGGATGATCAATGGACAGAGATTTCCCAGACGGAAAATGGTTCAGGACATTTATTCTTCTATGACATATGTCCAGATTAGAAGAATGGCTCTTATGTCACTCTGTGGAGTGAGTGACTTATCCAACATCATGTCTGATTACTCAGATGGAGTATGGTTTCGAGAGATGATGCAACTGATGACACTGATAGTGATGATGGTGCTCATGATCTAGTCATGAGATAGTCTATACGACTATATTGATGCTACCAGGTGAATGGTATGTTTGTGCTCAAGACCATTACCTTCAATACCTCCTTAGCTAGGAGGGAGTGTTGATATTATGGTAGCTGCGGGAGGTATTTACCTCCACTTGTAAACCTGACGAGAATAAAATATTCCGAGAAGCAAGAAGAAACCCTAATTAATTGGTTAATAACCCTAGAAGACAAGTCGGCTCAAGAGAATGACTTATATTAGGTTATTAGCCTCCAAAAGAAGAAGTTGGCTAAAGGAAATGTTATATACTAAAGAATTAGCACCCAAAATGAGAAGTCGGCCCAGACAGTCTGCCAGAAATAGTATAAATACAGGAGGCCAGTCTTCATTCTGGCCAGTATTCTCAAAACTGCAGAAGCAACACTTGTGCGCACTGCAGTTGGGCAGTTTGTGTGCAAGTTTGGAGGAGAGTTGCTGTTGCAGCTGCTGCAACTAGCAGATTTCGGTTTTGGCTTGGACTCTCTCTTGGTTATGGTTTGGACTCTCTAATAAGCTCTTGTTACTCTTGCTTGGTGCGCTATCCTTGGAGAAAGGTGCGCCACCTTTGTTTGGCTATCCAGTCTAGGGCTTGCTTCCAGAATGATTCTTTGTCAAGGTTAATGTGATCGGGGGTGGCTTTGGCCTATGGTTGGGTGACAATAGTGATATTGTCTATGGTTAAACGAGCACATCCATTATATTCTAACATTATTTACTCTGGAATGAACAGAAAAGGGAACTTGAGTCTGCAGAGGGAAATGGAAGGCCAACAAAGCAAGATGCATGGATTGTGGAAAAAATTGCTATAACAATTGGAAGTGTTTTTGACATTTGTTAGCATATTGGGCATGGTTAGTTTATGTTGGATTCAATATACAATTCAGCCTATGGCAATGTATATGTTTGGGTTGTCTAGTGTTAAATTATTGAGCTTGATATAATATGTGGATTATTTCTTTAGTTTCTTCAGTGCTTTAAACATAATTTGATTTATCAACTAGCAAAATGTATATTCGAAATGATAAACAAAAGTAGAAGAGGTACTCAAATAGAATCTCATTGTTGAATTTAATGTAGCTGCAAGAGCCATTCTCCTGGAGGATGGCATAAGACCCTAGCTGTGGACTAGGGCCCCCAGTACACTCCTGGGGTTCTTGGTCTGGGACCAAGCAATTAAGAGCCATGGCAAAAGACCCTTGTGAGGGCCCCCAGTGGATGACTGGGGTTCTTGGTCGGGGACCAAGCAATAAAGACCCTAGATGTTTTCTAGGGCCCCTGGATGTGTTCCAGGGAATTCTTGCCCTGAGCCTGGATTGATCCTTGGATGTGTTCCTTGGTGGTTGATATAAGTCCCTAGAAATATCTAGGGCCCCTGGATGTGTTCCAGGGTACCCATGCCTAAAAGCATGGGTGGATCCTTGGTCTTGTACCTTGGTGGGTAAGACCCCATATATGTTCCGGGGCAACCTGGTCTTTGACCAGATAGATCTTGGTGTAATACCAAGATGTGTTGGTGTGTGATCCTCTTACTCTCTCCCAGGATGGTCCATAGGACCTAGGAGAGACTATGAAGATGGGCATGACCACATTGTGTGATGTAACCCTTATGCAGTGATGATAAAGTTTATTGGTCACCTTGAGAATCATATGGACATGTTTTGCCACTAAGAAAACCCCTTTACCCTTCCTAACCCCTTGTTTGATCTTCACCCTTTGGTTTTTGAGTTTGGGTTTGAGTGGGGTTTGTATTTTTGTTTTAGGGCTTAACAAAGCTTAAAATGGAAATATTAATTAATATTTAATGACATATTAAATTAATATTTATATTAATTAATATGTCATTATATTAATTATTATTTTATTACCCTAAGCCCTGGCCTAAAACTATAAATAGAAACTCTTCCCTCACTTTTCTATTCACTCACTTACTCTCTCCTATGCTATGTGGCAGATTGCTGTGAGATTTCATTCTAACTGCTGCGGCCTCCCTCGATTGTTCACTTCGGTTTCATTTTGGGTGTTGGAAAGTGATTGCGTTGAGGGTTTGACTAGATGTTGTGTTGAGGGTTGTCTCTCTTCTGAGTTGCTTGCTGCTGCCAGGTCTATCCTTCATCTGTTCTGCCACTACCCTTCACTCTGCTAGTCTTCAAGCAACCGACCCTCTTCTAAGTGGCGGACCCTCTTCTAGAGGCTGCTGTCCCATTCTTTGAGCAGATATGGAACCTATGAGGGTTGCAACCTTCATGCTGAGTTGCTAACCCCTTACAGTAGGCAACTGTCTACCTTTTTGGACAGAGATGGAACTTCTAGGCTTTCCCTTTTTTTGCTGTCACACTTTTCTTCATGCAAATTCCTCACTGTGTGTGGCTGGGATAAGGGTTTACTTCCAGAAATTTCAGTTTGGGGTTTGTTGTCTTTTCATTGTGGTTTTTCTATGGTGGCATAACAGTCCTATATTCTCTTT
The DNA here is from genome assembly GCA_900067695.1 of Picea abies. Taxonomy (NCBI): domain Eukaryota; kingdom Viridiplantae; phylum Streptophyta; class Pinopsida; order Pinales; family Pinaceae; genus Picea; species Picea abies. Next base: position 6,270 of record CBVK0102164732.1, read on the forward strand.
GATAGAGATCTAACCTATAGTGGTTGATCCATGAGTTCAAGACTATATCTGAGCACAAATTCAGAGGCTTATCATCTCACTTGTGTGCCAAACTCTTCCTTCATTACATAGAGGTAATTTTTAGAGGTAAGTTGCAGTTGCACTTCAGTTTGATTTATTTATACTCAGATCTATTATTTGAAATGCTTAATGTTCTAGATCTATAGGATCAGATCTACTAGTGTGCATTACTCAGAAATATTTGTTTAAGTTCAGATCTACCACTCTGCATACTTAAAAATATTTTATAGTTCAAATCTAACTGTATTGTTTCAGATCTACTATTTCCTTAGAGATCTCTGATCAGAGTTTTATTTTAGATCTGCAGTGTTCTTGTTGATCTAGCTAACAGAAAATTAAAAGTATATTCTTCTGTTATTTTTCCCTATTTCTAACACTCACACATGCACAAGAATTTACCCTGGGGAAACCCTATACAGGGAGAAAAACCCCAACAAACAATCTTCCTTTATTGCAAATAATATGTAAGATCAAGTACAATAATCCACCATGAAAATACCTGACTGTGTCACCAACAAACACAAAAACTTCACCGACTTTTACTGCTGATATAAACAACACTATTCACTGTCCTTTATTGCTGATATAGACAACATTGATCGCTGTCCTTTACTGTCGATATATACAACAATACACGCAGTCTCTTAGTGCTGATAAAGATAACACTGTTCACTGTCCTTTACTACTGATATACACAACAATATTTGCTGTCTTTTACTGCTGAGATAGCCAACACTATTCGACTCCTTCATTGCCCTCTCTCCTACAATTTGCGCTACACAACAATGTGTATTTTGAAGAGGAGGTCGAGCTCTGTATATAAAGGTGTGGAGAGGAGAGGAGAGTGGACTTAAATTAGAAGGAGCCTGCATGTCTTTTGCCACTAGACTCGACTCGAATTAGTAACTTGACTTGACTAAACTTTGCATGCCAACTTGCCCTTGAGACTTGGCTTATGCATGGCATGCAACTAAATATGCAACTTGACATGCAACTAGACATGCATGCAAAGTAACTTGACATGCATGCAACTCGACTTGTCAACTTGACTTTGACGACATACAACTTGTCTTTTACAACTTGAGTTTGACAACTCAGACTAAACATGCAAATCGACTTTTACAATTGAGTTAGGCAACTCAAACTTCTTTTCATGGTGGATAGTGTTACACATTCCAACGCACTAGATCAATATATTTACATTATTTGCATAAGGAAGATTGTTTGTTTCTAGCTCATAGGAATTGTACATTCAACCTAACTTTTGCTAGATGTCTTGACTTTTTCTCATGGCTCACAAGGCTTGACTAGGCTCACAGAGGTTGTACGTCCCCCTTGACTTTTGCACTAGTCTATCCATGCTCACAGAGTTTGTATGTTCCCCCTGACTTTTGTACTAGACTGTCTATGCTCACAGAGGTTGTACGTTCCTTTGACTTTTGCATTAGACTTACATCTTGACTTTTGTCTTAGACTTACAAGACTTCTTCCTTTGCCTCGGCTAGACTCACAAGTGTTGATTTTTCAATAATCAAGGTTAAGCATGAAGTTCATTCCATTTTTAGCATTTAACTTAACCATAACCAATAATGTTGCAACAACCAAGATCACAAGAAGAAACACCATGCACAAGAACACAAGAAGTATTCTGGGAAACCCTTCTCAACAAGGGAAGAAAACCCAACCAAATCCTTTGCTATATTCTTCAAGAGAAAGACCTTCACAACCAATAAAACCTAGCACAGAAGAGGGTGCTTGCAAATTCTAGAAGACTAGCGTCCAAGAGAGAGGTGCGTACTTTTTCCAAGAAGATGTACTTGCTGAAATTTCCAAACTCACACAAAAGATATGATTCCTCAAAGGGGAATCTACCGTTACTTATATTAGACTTGACCTGTCAACAAAAGTGTCTATTGGCACAACAGGGCCGACCTCTCTAAGTCACAATATAATTAATAATAACCAGATTAATTATCTTTTACATTAATTATCAATTACATTAAGGTGGGGCCAACTTGTACCCTTTACATTACAATTAGGGTTACAGGCAGGTCTGACTCTTGAACAATATAGCAAGGGATCTCATATAGCCACTAGTGCTCAGCCACCAGGGGCACATCCTATGGGGATGTCCATATCTCTGGCTCACTGCATTACACAAAAGAACCACTTCTTCACTAGTGCTTAGCCACTAGGATCACGTTCACCTGTGCTCGTCCACAGGCACGTCCACTCAACATATCTTCTTTCCCACTGCATTACATAGGAGAGTCATCTGAAGTTTCTCATCAACTCTCTGCTCAGAGGAGGCTAATACATCATCTTCATCTCTGTCTCATGACGATGCACCCAACACTTTGGGATTTCACACGTTCACCTTGTGCTCAGCCACAGGCACGTCGAACTCTGTAGATCTCCTTTCTCACTGCGTTACACAGGAGAATCATCTAGAGTTCTTCTCAACTCTCTGTAAGGAGGAGGCCATCTCTACATTCCAACTCTGTCTCAGATAAGAACCACACACCCCTCTCAGGGGCTCTTTCTTAGGTTTGTGTCTTGGAGAATGTCTCACGTAGCTGCAATCATCAACACTCCCTCTCAGCCAGGGAGGCATTTTCCACCAGGCCAAGTCTCTCACGGAAATACTCGAACTTTGTCTTGGCAAGTGGTTTGGTGAAGATATCTGCGATCTGTTCATGAGTAGGAAGATACTGCACGTGTACTGTCTTCCTCTGCACTATGTCTATGATATAGTGATAATTTATCTCAATGTGTTTCGATCTATCATGAAACACAAGGTTCTCAGAGAGCTTTACACAACTCTGGTTATCACAATGAATAGTAGTAGGATCCATCTCATGATCGAACAAGTCAGTCAGAAGTTTGCGAAGCCATACTGCTTCGCGGACTGCTACACCCAATGCAATGTACTCTGCCTCTGCGGTGCTCAATGCCACAGAGCTTTGTTTTCTGCCACACCAGGAAACCATGGCAGACCCTAGAGTGAAACAACAACCAGAGGTGCTTTTTCTGTAAACTGCGCTTCCTGCCCAATCTACATCGACATATCCTTGTAGGCTCAAGTCTACACTGGAGGCATATCTTAGGCCATAACCAATTGTGCTTCGTAAGTATCTCAATACATGTTTTGCAGCGATCCAATGCGTCTGTCTCGATTGGCTCATGAACTGGCTAAGCACATTTACTGCATAGCAAATGTCTAGTCTGGTGTTAACCAGATACATCAGTGATCCAAACAACTGTCGGTATAAGTGTGGATCTACATCTCCTGAATCAGTATTACTCATCTTCTTCAAATCCATTACCATTGGAGTGGGTATGGATTTACATTTGGTCATGCCGAACTTTTTCAATATGTCCACAATATATTTTCCTTGAATCAGGAAAATCTCATCTGTCTTTTTCCATACTTCTAGTCCCAAGAAGTAATGCATCATCCCCAAGTCCTTCATTTCAAATTTAGCAGTCAATGCTTGTTTGCATTCAACAATGAGTCTCTTTGAACCGGTAAGGAAAAGATTGTCCACATATAGAACCAAAATCAAACACTCATTGCCATCAATGTGATAATATAAGTTTGGATCGACAACACTTTTGTTCAAGCCCAAGCTCATCAGAAATCCACCCATTTTCTCGTACCAAGCACATGGTGCTTGTTTTAGACCATATAGGGCTTTCTTTAACCTGCATACATGAGATCTTTCGTTGTGTACAACGAATCCTTCTGGCTGCTTGATATAAACTTCTTCCTCAATTTCACCATTGAGAAAAGCTGTCTTTACATCCATCTGATGTAGCTTCCAACCCATGGAAGCAACTAGTGCAATAATAGAACAGATGGAGGTGTATCGGGCTACTGGAGCAAACATCTCGTCATAGTCAACTCTCTCTACTTGTGAGAACCCTTTGGACACAAATCTTGCTTTGTATTTTTCGATGCTTCCATCAGCTGCATGCTTGATTTTATAAATCCATTTGGAAGTCACTACAAACTTTCACTCTGGTCTTGAAACAACATCCCATACATCATTTTTCAATATAGATTGGTATTCTTTAGTCATGGCATCTTGCCATATTTGTTCACCTGAAGCTTCTCCATGACAAGATGGCTCTGAGTCAATAATGTGGGTCATGGCTGAAAGGTAGCTTGAGAATCTCTTTGGTCTCTTGCTCTCTTTGGTTGTTCCTTGTGGGGCTTTAAGCCCTTCTTCTTCTTGTAGAGTTTGTCGAGCCCAAGCAGGCCTTTTATGTCCAACTGTATTATCTCTGGGTATGTTGCTTGGAGCAACTGGATTGACTGGAACAACTGAATCAATTGGAGCTATTGGATCAACTGGAATAATTTTTGTCTTCCTTTGAACTGCTGAAGGGGGAGAAGGCATTGTCTCACTATCAATTTTCATCTGAGCTTCTCTGGATTTCTGGAAGGCTACTTCTTCTTCAAAAGTAATATCTCTGCTTACTTCAATTTTTCTCTGACCAGGAATGTAGATTTGATATGCTTTTGAGGATTCACTGTATCTTACAAATGTGCCCTTTCTTCTTGAAGGTTCTAGCTTGGATCTCTTTTCTTTGGGTACATGAAAATATACTGGACATCCAAATATTCTGAAGTGTCCAATCTTAGGCTTCACTTTGGTGAAGGCTTCTTCTGGAGTAATGTTCTTTAGAATCTGATGAGGACTTTTGTTTTGAACATATACTGCCGTCATACATGATTCTGCCCATAGAGTCATAGGTAGACTCTGATCTGTTGATTTGTGTACCTTGG
>CBVK0102164737.1:0-13108 GCA_900067695.1 Picea abies
CTAACAGTCCAGCATATCAAAATGGGACAAGTGCATCGGTTTATTAGACAGGTTACTAATGGAGGCAAAATAGTCCAAACTAGAGTGAATCATACAGACATGTTCAGATACCAGTACTATTAGAGAAGTTGCAACATTGTGATGGTGTTTGGCTTCTCTTGGCTTGTAGGAAAGGTGATGAATTAATTAAGGGCATGTTATATCAGGTAAATTGTTGTCAAGGTGGAGATTGTTGGAAACATGTCAACTAATTTCTCATGCAGTCACATACACATGCATGCAGCTATATTAGGAATGTGCATGCATGCACTCTTTTTGTGAAAAGATTGTGTAACTAGCAGATCTAATTATAATCAGTTAGTCTAACTGTTTGAAAGATGCTATATATACGAGCATACCCATAGGGGTGAGAGTGCAATGTGTGTAGAGAGAAGAGTGTGTGTGAAGAGAGGATGGTTGTATGCCTGATATTGGCTATTGTATTTCTCCCTTGAATAATAAGAATCGTGATTTTTTCCCACATTGGGTTTCCACATAAATCACTGTGTCAATTGTGTGATTGTTGTTCTCGGTTTTATGCGTGTTTAATCTTGCTTGCAGATGCTCTGTTTTTTTATGCTTTGTTTTTCTTCTGCTGCCCAACAAGGAGGAGCTCATTGAGACACCACCTTGATTCTGCATAGTGGGAAGAGAAAACCACCACATGGACGGAGGCAGTTCCAACAACACTTTTTATTTGGGAAGTGAAAGAGTCTCCTGCTTTCACTTCCAACTCATCGAGAAAGACTCTCAATCCATGTTTAGAAAGGCCATGGTATGAATGGTTGGCGAATGTTTTCTTCACATCAGGGCCTCTATGATTAATAAATACATCATAAGAGTAATGGACAACAATGGAAAATGATGCAACCATTGCCAATTCAAAATTTGAAATAGGAAGGGAGATAATGGAAAGAATGGTCGACACTATAAATGCAAAAACTGCTTGGGAGGAGAATAGAGAGAAGCAGAGAAATTGCAATGAAAAATGCTAAAAGATGTGTGCCACAGAGATATGCATACATATAAATCCCTTTAGCGTAAGTGGATGCACCCAACATTATCCCTTTAGCCCTTTTCAACTCTTTTCTTTTTAACGTTATATTCTTTACAGCGGTAACTGGTTCCTTTCAAATGTGTACAATTAGATTGCACATGCACTATTCAACAGAGAAGATTAGACGGACTAGACGTGAGTCGTAACTTTCCCGTGTCTACAATCAATACAATGCACATGGGCTAGACGAAATTTCCAAGTAGCTGCTACGGGTGTTCTGGTTGGCATCATCAAAGTTACAAATAAGTTTTATAATATATTCCATACTGTCAACTTCATAGATGATGGACAATTTATAATATAATATATTCCATACTGTCAAATTCATAGATGATGTTGAGCAATTATCGTAGATGCTCGTGTGTAAGAACTTTCACATCTGCTACAACTTACAACTTGGGATGCAGCACTAGGATGATAGTTATTCAATACATGTATATCGCTACATAAGATGCTCAACTAGAATTATCACATTTGCTACAACTTGATAGGATGAAATACTGAGAATGTGTTGCAATCTCAATGTTCAAAAATGACAATTTTGGTAATTAAAAATTGCAATTTATTGCCAAGCCAGTGTAATTTTAATACTCAAAACTCACAATTTCAACACCTAGAAATTGCAATTTAAAGTTTTTGTCAGGCATTTGAATTGATCTAGAATCTTATAAATTACAATATTAGCAATATATCAGGCAATTTGAGCTTATTTCTTAGATTCCTAGCAATATATCATGTTCCTACACGCATTGAAATAGGAAGGAAGATTATGGAAAGAAAGGTCGACGCTATAAACGCAAAAGTTGAGAGGGAGGAGATTAGAGAAAGCGGAGAAATTGCAAAGGAAAATGCGAAGAGATGTGTGCAACTTAAAAGAAAAAAGATAATTATTTGCAACATGGGGCCGACCATCCTGATATTATTTACAGCGGTAACTGGTTCTTTTCAAATCTGTACAACCAGACTGCACATGAACTGTTCAACGGACAAGATTACAACAGACTACATATGAACAACAAAACGGACAAGATTGGATGGACCGCGTCAGCCGTAACTTTCCCGTGTGTACAAACAATACAGTGCACATGGACTGGAGGGAATTTCCAAGCCGCTGCCACGGGTGTTTTGGTTGGGCATCATCAAAGTTAAAAATATGGTCAATATATTCCGAACTGTCAAATCCATAGATGATGGACAGTTTACCTGACGCTGAGCATGTCAAAAATTTCGAAAATTGAAATAGGAAGGCAGATTATGGAAAGAAAGGTTGACGCTATAAACGCAAAAATTGCGAGGGAGGAGATTAGAGAAAGCGGAGAAATTGCAATGGAAAATGCCAAGAGATGTGTGCGACAGAGATATACAGACATATAAAGCCCTTTAGCCGAAGTAGATGCACCCAGCATTGGTTTTTCAATCTTTTAACGTGATGTGGCCGACGATCATGATATTCTTTGTGCATGGGGTCAACTCGAACTCTGGAATTCAGAGAAAAAGACGACCGGGTACACCAACTACAGCAGAACGGTGCTCTCTCGACCATTACTTTTTTAGTCGGTGGCCGACCATCAACCTCTTGACTCGTGAGGACTATCTCTTTATATGTGGGATCCGCACGCTCAATTTGCAACGTGACACCCATTCAGATAATAGAAAATATTAAAATAAGATGTACACGACCCGAGAGCTTTACAGCGGTGACTGGTTTCTTTCAAATTTGTACATGCTTTCTAATCAAACGGACAAGATGCTTTCTACGTAGTAGTTCTACCAAACAAGCCACATATGCATAAGGTGGAGACCATGAAAACCACCTCTAACATGGTTCGCATTATTAAACCAACGAGAAAGGTAACTCGGGAGGGAAGATTGCTCCCGAGTTAGCCCACTCCCACCTTGAATGCTTTGCTCATGAACCTTTAAGTGATAAGTCATAATACTAAATTTTAAAATTTGATAGCATGTTTTATAGGAATCTTTAAGTGACAAAGTAATGTACGAAATTTTGAAATTTGATAGCATTTCGTCTAAAAATTTGAAAAATTTGAAGTTTTCATCAACAATTCTCCATTTTTTTAAAATTCAAAATTCTGCACAATGTTGGTCATGTTTCAAGTTTTGTGCAATAACCTTGCACAAGGTTGGTCATGTTTCAAGTTTCGTGCAGTAGCCTTTCACTTCAAGGTTTTCAAGTAGCACACTCAAGGTGAGTCTATTTAAGAAATATGGCTCGCCCTCTAAGACATGGTTTACATATATTGTGAGCCCCCTCAAAGCACAATCATAGTGCTCCTACACGCGTTTGTATCGTACTCACCATAAGAGAGCACTTGAAGCACAATAATGGCGCTCCATAGCACTTGTATTGCAAAAAGTGAAATGATGGCACGCACAAGGACTTGGAACAAGGGCAAAATACAATGATGGTGCACCATAAGGGAACTTGTGGCAAGGGTGGTACAAATGCGCTCTGGAGCACCATCATTGCTCTCCAAGTGCACTCAGAGGGGGCCTTGTTTGTAAGCTTACTATTTGACATGCTTTGGGAGGCCAATGACTTGCCAATATAGAGGCTTCAATTGTCTATGTCAACATTTAACAATATGTGGGTTCTCCTTGCATTAAAAGGGCTTTAACAAATGTAGGTTGCCTCCTCGTTTTCCAATCCCGGTTAGAAAAGTGGCAGCGTCTCTACTATCATTTCATGGCGAGCTCTTTTCTCTTTCACGCAACAAGATCTCGAGTTGGACCTGCTGTGCTGAGGGCCCGATTGAGACTTTGGTGCATGCAGATGCAGGTTCTTGGTTGCGGAGGGACGCGATAATAGTATTTAAATTTTAATTTGAAATTCCATGCATTTAATGATTACCAACTCAGTCATCCCTCATTATCATGACAACGCAAATGACGTTTGAAGGAGCGGTCGAAATATGGATGGCCGGCGAGTTCGACGTTTTAGGGAGAGGCCGGAAGATGGATCACATCCACCATGCATGATATCGACCATAACAAATAACTATGCAGCAGCCTCCCAATCATTGGGCTGTTGCATGGTGGATAGCCTCTGCCGGATGTTGTTGGTGTTAATTAATGAAGTTGAACGGTGATGGTAAAATTAAATAAGGGTGGACTTTGAAGTATGACTTTGGTAGATAGCATACCAAGCCGTTCATTTCACTTTTAATCACATTAACCAGTTATTCTTCAATGCCCATGTGAGTACAGTGTGCAAATTATACAGTGGTATGTTATCCCTCAGTAGATGCCCTCACCTTTTCTTTGTGCAAATAGTTGCCTCAAATTCCAACAAATTTGTGATTGTGCTCCATTTCAATTTTGGGCAATCAAGAATGCATTTATGGTGAGTGTTCTCTTTCTATAATTTGAATTGGATTTATTGTTTTCACATAGTTCTGTAAATGAATCAACTGGCTTTTCTTCGTATGGGCATGGAAGGCCCTTAAAAAGGTGTTTCCTCTCAATATTTTTCTCTAAATGCCTTGTATCCAACCAAAAGACACAAAGGAATGAGGTAATGTCCTTGTATCAAAGGTTGAAAGCATTGTCCCATCCCCTTAGGCATCTACTCCATACCGACCCAACTTCTCGGCATCAAAGATACAACTGGTACACCTAGGACACCTTGCCTTGCTTTCTCTTGGCATTTCTCATTTCAACATTAGCTAGATGAATCAAACTTGGTTTATTTATTATTTATTTGTTGAACTTCGTTTATTTATTATTTATTTATTGTTTACTTAGCATGGAATATAATTTCTATATTCATATAAACTCAAGTGTTAATTCACAAGAATCAAATTTATTTTATTTGTAGTTAGGTTCTTTTAGATCACGTGTAACAGTTAGGATTATATCATATTTGTTTTGATATTTCACTACTACTATTTTACAATATCTGTTTTGATAATATAAGTTATAGTCGCATAGATTAGCATGTTTATTATTATGAATGTGTTTTTTTAAATTGTAGAAAATTGTGTCGTCAAAATTTAGAAAAGATGGAAAATTGAGAGGGTAAAATTTCCCTATAACAACATACAAAAATTAGACACTCATAAATTTTCTCAAAACCTTAAACGACAGGCATGAAAAAAAAACAACCATCATCAATTTTTCATTTGACAGTGTTAGCGTCGGAAGTCACTCCTGGATTACTTGCAGGAGCAGAGCCCGACACCCATCAGTTTAATGTCACGATTTGTTTATAAAGGGGGGTGATCAAATGGAGATAAAGATTCGAGGAGATATCATTCTAACTATACTCCTAAAACATTTGCCCAACAAAGGCGTCTTAGACTTTCAGGATGGGGCGTCTCTTCAATCAAATCTGGTCTGCACTCCTCTGTCATACGCCACCTTAACTCTGCATGGCTCATGCTAAGGGGTAGTTGAGCCCTTAAATGTCGAATTAGCATGCGCAGACTTCCCTAGTGAGTCGAGGACGTCGACATGGCTTATGTGGGAAAACCAGTACAGAGGACCATCTCAGGCAGGCTTCCTGCCGAGACATCCATACCTTGCAATTAATGAGTGAGGCGAGGTTTCAACCACCCTCTCTCTTCTTCATTCACTCCGGGCAGGTATCAGGATGGAGATCAAGTTGAACTGGCACCTGGAGAACACAGTGATCCTTTCTGCAGCTAAACCCGACGCTTCGACATTTTGCGCAGTTCTTTCTATCACCCCCAAGTGACCACGGGCTGTGACCTTGTGCCTATCTTCAAAGGCGCTTTCGACGCCTCGCGTCTCGCGGCTGGGAGGAGCTAATCCTTGATCTTCAAAGTTGCGAGGGGTGAGGAGGCGATGGAGCTCAATCGCTCACCACGTGTCCCTCTGGATGGACAGCCTTGATCATCTCGGCAATACTGTGTAGCTCTTTTTACTCTTGGTTCCCTCCACATGTAACAGTCAGCTAAGGCTTAAGGGCTAGCGCCTCTCGCAACCTCGCAACCTCGCGACCTCGCTGATTGAACCGTCGAGTTCTCACCCTCCTATTCCGCGAGTTCCCGAGATGCGAGAATTCAAACGGAGTGTTGACTCCTGTCTTCAGGCAACGCGTGTCCACCCTTCTACCACGCGGGTCCCACCTTATGATCTGCCACGCGCCCACACGAAACTCGGTTCTCGGCACTTCGCGACTCGCGAATCCTAACGCCGATACTTTGGGACTTCTTGCGGCGAGATCCCGAGGGCTTCGTGCCACCTGTATTCCAACGGTCGGAATCTCTCTTCTCGCAATATCGCGATCCTCGCGACCAATTTCTCGGGCATTTTCTTACGAGACTCTGATATTGTGCTAAACTTGGCGTGACTCGGCTGAGTGCAATTACCCGCCGACCACTGATCTGTTTCACAAAAAAGACCCAGAAATGTTGCCGACGACACTTTGCCCGCTCGCTTGACCTGCTACTTGGAAAAACAGGGATTCTCCTGTGCTGCGCTTGATCATTTCGTGCAACTTGCAAGCCTGAATGCTCTCGAGCCCATGACAACATTTATCACTAACATTAGGCTCCATGGGGGATAGAGTCGTCCCTGTGATGCTCTAAGAACTCCTTCTGCAGCTTAAGTGCCTTGATATTAGGCTATGGAGTCACTCATTAGGCCGAAAACATGCAAAAAAGAAACTAAACAAAGAACTAAAAGACAATATTTACAAACAGAGGAGCCGTCTAAGGCTCAAATAAAACATTTTTTCAGAAAATGCCCATTCACTGGGCCGTTGAAAACCTCTTCTCCCTCCAGATCCTGCAACCCGTATGTGTTGTTAGAGAAAATCTCAGAGATTTTAAAGGGGCCGATCCAGAGGGCGTCGAACTTGCCGTGCTTTCCTTTATCCTGTCTAGGTGCGCCCCACTTAAATACCAAGTCCCTGATCTCGAACTCCTTTTTCCTGACCTTTCTGTCAAAAGCCTGTTTGATCTTCTGCTGATGACTGTAAGCTGCGTCCCTCACTTGTTCTCTGATCTGCTGCGCTTCCACTATCTGATGAATTCTCCTGATCATATGATCTGGTTCTCCCTCGTAGTCTTGAAAGAACTTCGCCACAGGCAAGGCGAGCTGAGTAGGGAAAACCGCCTCTGCTCCATAGACTAGTTGAAACGGCGAAGTGCCCAGAGACTTCTTCGTTGTGACACGATCGGCCCACAGAGCAAATTTCAACTTTGAATCCCAGGCTCTTTTGTTGTCCTCTAATAATCTTTTGATGATCCTTATCAGGCTTTTGTTAGAAGATTCCGCTAAACCATTGCCCTGGGGATAGTAGGGGGTGGAGTGAATTAGCGAGATCTGGAACTGCTCACAGAACTTAATTAGAGGTTCAGATTTGAAAGAAGCAGCATTGTCGGTGACGATCCTGCTGGGACAACCAAATCGGGTTATGATATCCTCCAGGAAACTGATAATTACTTTGTGTGATGCGCTCCTGGTGGGGACAGCTTCTATCCACTTGGTGAAATAATCTGTTGCAGTCAGGATCCATCTATGTTGACCACTTGAGGGAGGATGAATCTCTCCAATGAAGTCCAATCCCCACTGGTGAAAGGGTGTTGTAACCACTACAGGCTTTAATGGCAGAGATTTGAGCTGTTGCTTACCTGAGAACTTATGGCATTTGATGCAAGCTCTGATTTCTCTGCAGACATCAGGGAATAAAGTAGGCCAGTAATACCCAGCTCGAAGGATCTTATGGGCTGTGGTCTTCCAGAAATAATGACCCCCACAAAGGCCACTGTGAAAATCAAAAATAACCTGCTGGGCTTCTTGTGGGTCTAGGCACCTTAGAAATACCCCTGAAGGGTCTTTCTAGTACAAGGCTTGGTCAATGAGGTAATATCTGACCGCCTTGAGCTTTAAAGCTCTCCCCTTGCTCTTTTCCATTCCATCAGGAGGCCTCAATTCTTGCAGAAAATACAAGATATCCTTGTACCAGGGGCATGCTGCTAGCGATAAAGAACCTTGGGAACTCTTGTTGGATGATTCGGCTTGCTCATTGATGAAGTTAACCCCCAAGGCCTTGCAATTAGATTCAGCCAGCAACTTGGCTAAACCCTACCCCTTTATCAACTTGGTGGGCTTAATCTCTAGATCAAATTCTAGGATCTTGGCGATCCATTTACCTCTCCTCCTGTCTATGTCAGGCTGTATGAGAATGTCCTTCACAGAGGCTGAAGGAACGTATGCAGTGACTTTTGAGTGCAAGACATAGACTCTGAAAGCTTTGAGAGCTTTCACTAGGGCGTAGGCCTGCTTCTCCATGATCTCGTATCGGAGTTCAGCATCTCTCAATGCCTTGCTAAAGAAGGCAATAGGTTGCTCTTGCCCTTGATCATTTTTCTGCAACAAGACTGCTGCTACTGTATCACAAGAAGCAAAAGAAAAAATCAAGAAATCTTTAGAATAATTAGGACTGATTAGCACAAGTGCCTCATTCAACGCCTTCTTTATTTGAACAAAAGATTCCCTGGGTTCAGCAGTCCATTTTATTTCATTTCCCTTCCTGAGCATAGCCGTGATGTGTTTCACCAACTCAGCAAAATTTGAGACAAATCTCCTCAGAAAATTTATCTTCCCCAAAAAGGCCTGAACTTCCTTCTTAGCTCTGGGAAGTGACAAGGTCTGAAGTGCTTCCACCCTGCTAGGATCAATCCTTAATCCTTCTGCAGACACTATATGGCCCAATAGCTTCCCTTCCTTCATAGCAAACAAAGATTTCTTGGGGTTTAGGGATAGGCCAAACCTCCGACACTTCAAGAAAACCTTTTTTAGATGACAGTGGTGCTCCTTGTCTGTCCTGGAGAAGACTGTGATATCATCCAGATAGATTACCACAAACTGATCCTTCTCTCCGATGAACGCTATGTCCATGGCTCGCTGAAATGTTGCTCCTTCATTCATCAATCCGAAAGGCATTTTGGCATACATGAATGTGCCCCAAGGAGTGGTGAAGGTTGTCTTCTCTCTGTCCTCAGGCATGACTGATATCTGATTGTAGCTAGAGAAACCATCAATCATGGATATTCTAGATGCGCCAGTGACCTTCTGCAATATGTGCTCCATGTTGGGCAAGGGATAATTGTCTTTTCTTGAGCTCCTGTTTAGGTTCCTGAAATCAACACAGAGTCTGATTTCCCCACTTTTCTTCCTCACTGGGACTAAATTGGCTACCCAATCAGAATATATCAAGGGGACAATGATTTGGGCATCTAGCAGCTTCTTCACTTCTTTCTCCATGACAGGCAGCAACATGGGATTTATTGGTCTCATCTTCTGCTTGAACGGCTTAGCCTCTTTTTTCAGTGGGATCTTGTGCTCAATGACTGATGTGTCATACGTCTTGAGGTCTTCGTAGGTCCATGCAAACACATCAGCAAACTCTCTCAGCAACTTGGTATATTCAGCCCTTTGCTCCTTGGTCAAACTCCTTGACAGCTTGACAAATGTAGGCTCCTCTTATGTGCCGATGTTGCACTCAGCTGTGTCAGCATCATCACCTGAAACTCTCCCCTTTACTGCCACATCATTCCCATCAAACAATCTCTCTAATGGGACCAGTCCTCTCAGAATGTGATTGCTAGGCAACTGAATAATGTCATGTTTTGCTATCTTACTTAGCAACTCACCCCCATCCAACCTTTCTTCAGAGACGGAATCTTGATCGATATGCAGTTCTGAAAACTCCTTGATAGTCTCCAAGAATTTCTGGATCTCAAGATCGTCCTCAAACACCTTCTAATGCTTAACATTGTCAGGTATGGAGGGCCTGTATTTTACTTCTACATCATACCTCAGTTTGGGCGGCAAGGGTACTTTGAAAAGGCTTGAAGATGTAGCCAAGGAATCTGCCACTGTGTTTTCTTCTCTCGGGATGAAAGAAATGTTAAATGCTGAGAAGAAACTGTCAATTAGATCCCATACCTCATTCCTGTAACTCCTGATTCGAGGATGCTTGGCCTGATAAGCACTTATGATCTGCTGAACTACCAACTCGACATCTCCGAACACTGCTACCTCTTGAATTCCCATTTCCCCTGTGGCTCTTAATCCCAGGATAAGAGCTTCATACTCTGCCACATTGTTGGTATCTTCGAATTCCAATTTGTATGACAGGGATGTGGTCTCCTGAGCAGGTGACACAAAAACCACTCCAGCTCCGGCACCTTCTCTGGAGGAGGCTCCATCAAAGAAAATTTTCCATATGGGGGCGATGAAGGAAGGAGGTTTAGGGGAAATGGTGGGCTGCTTTCTGAGTTTCAGAGGAGGCTCGGGGGCATGGGTGAGCTGTAGTACACTGGATCCTAAATCAGTGTCTAAAGCAAAAATGGGATGGTTGGTGGGGTTAGCTTCATCACTGATTATGTAGGCCAATTGGGCTTCTCTGTATAGTCTTCTATGCTCTCCTCCGAAAACTGGGATAGTAGCATATGTAAGGTCCATCTGCAAGGTTCCCCCGAGTCTTTTTATCTAAGATCTTGACAGTAGCATACCGAACTTGGGGGGGACATCAGCTACCACGTTATCCATGACCACACTTTTCATGGGCAGTTGAAACAAGGTTACAAACAGGTCTTTAATAACTCCAAGACACTGAACTCTCCTGGAGTCAAAAGAATAGAGGTGATGATAGGCTCGGGTGACTTCTAGTCCTAACTCTTCCATAACAATTTTGGGCATGAGGTTGTGAGAAGCCCCTGAATCCATCAAGCAATTGTGCAACACTTTAGCATGTATGTCAAGGAAGTGTAGAAGGGAGGGGAGGAATCATCTCTATCTTCTACCATGGGTCCTAGGACAACTGCTGGCTTTTCGTCTTGGAGGTTTATGGAGTCTGTGGGAAGACATGAGGCTTCAGACTGCAAAAGCTCAGAGAAGCATTTTTTAAATTCTCCATGTTTAATTAGCTCAGTGAGGGGCACAGGGATTCTGATCTTTTGAATCTCATGATCAAAATTAAAGAAGATGTAAGCTTTGGAGTCTCTCTTATTTCAGGGGCATGATTGTGGGAAATGGGAGAGAGAGGTTGAGCCTTCTTACCTCTGTGACTGTCTGCTACTTCGTTAGTAGGTTGTTCTGCTCTAGTGGACTGCTCAGGAATATCAGGTGTTGTTGTCTTCTTGTCGGACCTCAGGTTGTACCTGCCTCGGCCACCAGTAGCCTTGTCCCCCTTGCTCAGCTCGTTTAGCTAACTATCCATGAGAGACTCTTCGTAGGCTGATTGAGTGAGATGAGGAAAAGGAGGAGTGTCCCCGAAGCAATGGATTTCATGATCAGGCTCATCTGTTTCTCTTTCTTCCCCCTCGGCCACAAAATTGTTTTGGAAAGGGGCCTGAATTTTCTGGTCTTCTCTGTCTCTTCCCTTCTCTCTTTGCATATTCGGGGGAGTAAAATTATTTGGCCTCCTGAAGCCTCCTTTATTTTCGGCGATCTGAGGGCCTTTATATGCTTGCCTTCCTTCCACCCTCATTCTCTCCATTTCTACAGACAGAGACTTCACCATTTTGGTCAGCTCATCGACTTGAGGGTGGGGCACCAATGGGCCAGAAGTTGAGGCTTCGAACTTTCCCTTTCTCCTGTCTGCATCAGTCTTGCTCCTCAGTCTGTCAGCTGCTAACACATTGGATTCCACCTCTATGGCCGCATATTGCATTTGAGCTAAGGAGGTGGCTCTTCTTTCTCTCAACAAAAGGCAGAAATCAGGGTCGAACGCGCTAGCATACAAAATCTTAGCTGAGGCTTCCGAAGGCTTTATCTCGACAGGGATTTTATTATACATGTTATTGAATCTTTTGGAGAAGTCAGAGACAGACTCTCCTTCCATCTTCTTCAAAGACCCGAACTCTGTCATGTAATACATAAAATCCTTCCTATCTCCCTGTCTCAGGAAAGCACTATCTAGAGCTTCAATCCCAGCAATAGACCCTGGAGCCAATCCTCTAAACCACTTCCTCACCTTGCCATCCAGGCTCTGGACGAAGACTCTCATCTAGACATATTCATTTTCAATATTAAGGTTGTCTGCATAACTGTAGAAAGCAGCCAGGTGCTCTTCAGCAGTTATGTCTCCTTCCCCAGTGAACTTGGGCATGTATTTCAAGTAATCCCCAGCAGGGAGAGGATTCATAGGATGGGGTAGAACTAAGGGAGCATATTTGGCAACGAATATGGTGTCCATTCTATTCAGAGGGGGATTAGCTCCAGCCATAGGGATATTAGGTAGAGGAGAAGGAGTTTGCGAAGGGGCTACTGGGAAAGAGTCCCGAAGTGGAGTGGGGAACAAGTGGGGATTTAAGGAGAAGGCTAACGATCTCAGGTCAGCAGGTGCTTCTCTTTGCACAGGAGTAGTAAAGGTAGGAGTGGGGGAATCTTCTGCAGTCATGGGTCTCCGTCGATAAACATTTTCAAAAGAGAGGGGAGTGACAAGGATTTCTCCCTCTAGTCCCAGGCCAGGAGGGGAAAACTCAGTAGGAACACTCCCAAAATTCAGGAAATGGGAAACCTCCGAAGGAGGTCTATCAAGAAACTGAGGAGGAGAAAAAGGAGTTCTTATAGAAGAAAATGGCGGATTACCTGTTTCGGCGGTGGAAGCTTCTTCTTCAGGGGCCTTTCCTCTTCTGAGAACCACCTTCGGATCAGTTACAGGTGTAGCTAGAGGCAGCTGTGGATGTGACCGTGTGTGCCTGCCTCTAGAAGCCACAACTAACAGAAGGTTCGCTCCAGTGGAGTCGTCACAATGGAGTCGCCAAGTGCACAGTAGCAATCTTCAAAGGCTCTAAAACCTGATGCACCTTCAGAATCAGAGGCTCAATGTCGTTCAATCCTGGGGAAAATTTTCAACTTCATCCCCGACAACGGCGCCAGAAATGTTAGCGTCGGAAGTCACTCCTAGATTGCTTGCAGGAGCAGAGCCCGACACCCATCAGTTTAATGTCACGATTTTTTTATAAAGGGGGTGATCAAATGGAGATAAAGATTTGAGGAGATATCATTCTAACT
>CBVK0102164742.1:0-12651 GCA_900067695.1 Picea abies
CTAAATATAGGTAGCCTCATTTCATATTCCATAGATCTTCCTAGGTTCATTGACTGAGTATGCACTGAACCACTTGTACCAGTTCTCTAAGTGCTCTGATAACTCTGACTACTATGGTTACTTAACGTTGCTAAAACAACAAGAGAAGTAATAGTACTTACTTTGATAGTAGGTGTAGTTCCTGAAGTTTCTGTCTCTCCTCGATGAGGTTCTTCAGTCTTCTCTTCCTCTGCCTGAGCATACTTTGAATGTTCCTCGTTCAGTAAATCTTATTCTTTTCCACTGTAGAACCCTTCATCCTGTGCTAGTGGTTCGTGATTTTGTTCAAACAAGTTCACCAAAGGAACTTCTTTGAAGGTTCTCCCATTGCACGTATGTCCAACCTCACTGTCATTGTCGTTGTCTGAATTCTTGAAAATTACCCTTTCAATATGACCAACTACTGTATCTTCAAGATGTTCTTCTCATGCAATAGCATCTTGATCTTCAACTTCAAAAAGTGTAAATTTTTTCCTCTAGGTCCCTTAAAGAAATATCTCTCTGCTTGGCTATATGACTCTACTCTGTCAATAGAAAACTAGGTGATGTACCCTCCAATGGTGCTATCAAACCATTGATCTACTACTATTGACATGACGTTATCAACTCTCTTGACCTTCTTGATCAGCGCCAACATCCAAACCACATGTGGTCTAGCTCTGATCTCAAACTGGGTATCTGCTAATCTAGATAACCACTCGAATATATCCTTATGAATTCCTCCAAAGAAAATCTCATGTATATCAGTAAAGATATACCTTCCCAACCAATCCTTTGTGCTAAGATTAGGGTTCTTATTCTAATCCTCAGTGAAGTCCTTTTCTTGTTTTTCTATACATTTCTGAATCTTTGTCTTTGATGGAAACCACCTTGACATTCCCTCAAGAATATTCCAGTGCCGACAACAAAATGATTTGTTGGCACAGGGGCAGACCCAGGGTTCATCTCTAACAACACACAAACAATCCCTAACTATTGGCCCTTCCAACAATAAGGGGTGGCAGGACACAGGTGTCTACAACCAGAGAAAATACAAAGTGGATCTAAAACAATAGCAACACAACAACTAGATATCAATTACCAACTTAAACACACTTCACATAGCTATATCTCATATCTAACTCTATGATGCAATAATATAATAATAGAAGGTAAAATACCACAACACCAATCCCACAGAACAACAAGATATACGTGGTTCACCCTCTCCCTAGAGTTGCTTCCACAAAACTATGTTTCTTGATATTATAGGAAAAAATACAGTTCTATCTGTGCTCTTAGCTTGTAGATCTCTCTCTCTTCCCTCCCTGCACACCTAGTTGCAGGGTTGATCTTCACACCCAGCTAAAGATCTTGCAATACAGAATGCTCTCACACACAACACTTCTCTCTTGCAAAACACACAATAGTATCAACCACAATAATTATCCACAATAATGACGAACAACCAACTATGAAAGAACCCATCCTAGGTCCTATAGACCTTTATTTATACATTACATGACAAAGTATAGGTGTCTAAAACCATAGATACCAAAACCCTAGGTGTCTAAAACCCTAGGTCAACTTGACCCATACTTCTTGGGCTTCGCCAACCTGTCTTTCCATATTTTCCATGAGGTTCTCCAAAGCACTCGTTGACATCTTCTTCTGCTTGCTGAGTTTCCCAAGATCCATCTTCCTTGATTATATCTCATCCTCAATCTCCTCATTCAATGAATAGATTTACCTTGCTTCACTCCTTCTTTTCTGATTCTTTAACCACTTCGACCCATTCACAGTCAATGTACCTTCCGCACAGTTTGCACTTCATCTTTAATTTTCCTTTTTCTTCGCTTTCTTTCTTAATCCACACCCAGGCCCGACACAAGGTTTATATTAGACTTGAAGAAAAAAATTATCCTCAAAGGCGTCCCCCTGAATCCAATAACAACACTGACATAGAAAAAATAGAAAAGAAACAATGGCACATACACAAACATTACACATTTTTTTACCCTGGAAACCCTAACTGGGAAAAACAACAACTTGTTTAGAGTCGCACCTCTAATCTTCTTTATTCATAATATCTTTATTGTTTAAAATACAATACTATATATATATGATCATGTGTCATACAAAACCCCTAATCCATTGACCCAGATTAGTTGACAATCATAATTCCTTAATTGAAATTAGAAAACCATCGATGAAAACTGTGCCAAAAAACCATTAAAAATGGACGTAGAAAACATTAAAAAAGATTTTCAGTGGCATTGCCCCTAAACCCACTTGGGAACCCTTGCACACTCTGTGCAATGAATACACTAGGTCTAGTCATGCAAATAATATAATACATACCCAACAATTTGAAGCCAAGATGTCCAATAGGGTTTACCTAAGGAAGAAGCTTGTTGGCACAGGCCTATTTTAAGAGAAAAGTCTATTTTGGGAAAAAAAGTCTATTTTGGGCGTAGGCCTATTTTGTGGAAAATAAGCTTATTATTGGAGCATGTGCAATATGGGGCTTTAAAGAAGCATGCAAAAAAAGAAGGAAAATGATCATGCAGAAAAAGAAGGAAAAACAACATTTAGAAGGAGGAAAAGCAGCATGGAGTGCATGCAGAAAAAACTAACCATGTTAGGGTTAGGGTTTTGGACATGAATTTAATGTCTATGAACCGATAGAAGGGTATAAATAAGGCCTAGGAGGTCTATTAGAGGTTGGCTATTAGTTGAGTAGCTCATTGTTCTATTGGTCAATTGTTCATTGTTTTGGTGGTCAGTAGAGAAAGAAAGATAGTTTGGTCTGAGTAATATATTTTTTGAGGGTTAGACCATAGGATTTGGATCATGGTGTGGTCTAGTCCACCTCATAGAGGGTACTACCCTCCTTTTAAATTGCAAACCTAAAGAACATAATGCGCGCAATGCAGATTTTGTAGAAAGATGAATAAAAGAGAAAAAGAGATAGATCTTTGTGGATGTATCCCCAAGGGGTGGTGAACCATGGTAAATCTACTATGTTAATGTGTCTACATGGTTGTTTTGATGTTATGTTAAGTATAATTTAAAGAATTAATGGTTACTTATCTAATCACAACATGCATGCATAGTTAGATGAATGAATAAATACTAGTTATAGGTGAATGAATAATAATGTTGATGCATGAGGAAAAGGATCAAAATACACTCCCAATCCCTTCCTTTACCACAAGAACATGAGTATTGCAGTCCCCCGTAAATCTATCTCAGGTGGTACTGTTGGGGTCCTATAATTATAGGCGAATCGATTCTTCGACTATTGATTTGGCGTTTCTCTCGTGATGACGAAGAATGGCTCAGTTGATCTCGTTTCCTCCCTCCATTCTTTTCGCTCGATCCCCCATCACCCTGCTGCATCCTTCATACACGTTGCGCCCTCACTCCCTTGTCCTGTGGCCCCATTGACTACCTCTCGCCCGTCACCCATCCATAAATAATCAGACTTAGGATGAACAAAAAGAATAATAGATCAGTTAGATTAAAATAATAGTAAATGTTAATGTAGTTAGTTTAATAAACTAGATTAGCTAATAATTAATTGGTTAATTAATAATAAATCAATTAGTAATTAATTAATTAATTAATGGTTAATAATTAAGTTAGTATTAGTAACTAAGTTAGTTTTAAATTAAATAAAACAAATCATAAAAAAATAAAATTTAAATAAAAAGAAAATACAAAAAACAATATAAAAATATAAAACAATTTAAAACAATTTAAAAAACAAAAAAACAAAATATAATAATTAAATATAAAAAACAAAACATATCATAATAAACTTACATAATATATAAAAACATTTAAATAAAATATAAAATACAATATATAAAACATATAAATTAAAACATAAAAAAAACATAAAACCAAACGTGTAATATACATGTAACATAAAAACAAAACATAAAATATTAAAAAGGAAAAACAAAAACATAAAACACACGCACCTTCATACACCCCGCCCCTCCATCCATATCAAACAATATAATCAACGCTCCATAAATTTTCCGGACCCCCCCTCACCTTCCGAGTTTTAACGAGAGGGGGGGGTCCGGAATCCCAATTAAACCCAATGCTATTCCATTTAATCAAAGGTCACATCAAAACTATTAAATGGTCCATAAAAATTCCAGACCCCCCCTCACCGTCTGGAATTTAACGAGAGGGGGGCGGTCCGGAATTTTGTGTTTCGTGAAAAAAACCACTTTTACCTTTGTCTTGCCATTTTTTCTTGTTTTACCATGTCCTCTTTCAGATCGATTTTTGGGCAAACAGAGACGGATTTTAAAAATACAAGAGAGGTTTTTTCTCACCACGGGATGAAGAACAAAAACCTCTTTCATTTTTTGCAACGGAGCCACGAGAAGAGAGAATCGAATCCATCTTCGAGGCCCACCTTTCCAGATTCTCAATTTTCCGTTACAGTCCCGATCTTGCAGGAGCTGTTACGGCTAGCTGGGGACGAATTTGGAAAACCCGAAGGAGGTTTTTGTCCAGCACATGCCCATCTACAATAATTTTTTTCAGTTTTCTCCCAGGTGTCATCATTGAAGAGAAAATCACGTCTTCTTGGACCCCTTTTTCGCAGAAAACCGGTCTGTCTTTCATAGCAGAAAACTCCAAATTTTGTGGGAGTGGTGGCTATTTTTGGCCGAGGCAGTTAAAACAACTTCCGAAAATTATTGAGATAATCTATCCTATTTATTCATAAGATTTTAATGTAAAAGGGTTGGACCTGTGGAAAGATTTTGGGCCCTTTTGGCTGGACTATGGGCCTTGTTACTTCAGGAGGTTTCTCTGTAATTTTGGAATGACAAATCATTAATGGAGAAAATGACTTACAGGATTCTCATGTAGCAATGTTGGTGGTGTTTCCCTTGTCTGTTTTTAGTCATCTTTCTGCTATCATTCACACATTTTCATTTCTTATTATTGAAAAATAGTTAATGGAGAAGAATTTATGCATGCATACTCTTTGTCCAAATTTCTCAATAACCTTTATGTTTTCTTCTAAAACTCAGCCCATGAATTCTTAACTGCTCATTTGCTCAGTTTTTCTTCCCCATTTCTTCCTCAAATCGATACCCTTTAAACTTGATTCGATCCAACAGTTGTTACTATCTTTCCCTATGGAGACATTCACCTCTAGATTTGATTTGATCATTGTCTTATAAACAGACCCCATAGCCCAATGGTGATCTGAGAAACTCGTCAACCACATCCTCATCTAAGTATTTTCAAAAACCCCAACCCCATACTTTCATATCTAGCCTAATATCTATTAAAACAGAGCTATATCAGACAGAGAGATCCCTCTCTGAGTCTTGGAGGGATAGATCCAAGATTCGAAGTGGTTTTGATGTTGCCTCTGTGACTGCCTTACAGCCTTGGGAAAATTACAGAGTGCTAATAGAATGGAGACTCCACTGGGGAACTCTTCCCAATAGTACACTTCAAGCTCCAGCTCTGATCACTGATGGTGGACAGTGACCAGACACAAGAAGGCTGAGATCATTCACCTGGCAACTCTAATCAGCTCCAAACAGTGCCAACTCGAAGACTACACTGGAGGAAGAACCTGAAGAATGGCCAAGTAGCCTAGAAAGACTAGGTATTCAAACTCAAATTGTATTTAGGATATTGTTGGTTTCATCTGTAGTTACTTTCTCTATTAT
This sequence comes from Picea abies, assembly GCA_900067695.1. Taxonomy (NCBI): domain Eukaryota; kingdom Viridiplantae; phylum Streptophyta; class Pinopsida; order Pinales; family Pinaceae; genus Picea; species Picea abies. The sequence continues at coordinate 5,736 of CBVK0102164742.1, forward strand.
CATGATCCTGGTCCAGAGTATATTGTTGAAATTCAGGATGATCATTTTCAACCTAAAGAGCCTCCAGAAATTAAACCCCAAATTGTCGATTATGTACATGCTCATACTCCTGTGCACATCCCAGATGCATCTATAGAAAGCCTAGTGAGACATAAGCCTCCTTATTTGTATCCCACTCTTGCTAAACCTCTGGATGGTTGTAAGCATCTTTCTTCATCTCCCGTGCTTGCAAAAGTCCCAGACCGGTACAAGCCTCTAGATTTGCCTCCTATTCTCCATGACCTCCCTGTCAACTACATCAATAATCTTCCCATATTTGATGGAGAGAATGCCAATATTAATGCTGAAAAACATATTCAAAACCTGGAGGATTTCTTTGACCTTTATGAGGTTGAAGAGGATGATGTATGTATCAGGATGTTTGCCCTGTCCTTGGGAGGTAAAGTCAAAGATTAGTTTAAGAACCTTCCAGCTGCTAGCATCAGAAATTTTCAGCAGTTCATGCAAGTTTTCTTGAATAGATGGGTGGTCATGAGAAATGTTTTCCTCCTCCTAGAAGAGTATGACCACTTGAAAAGAAAGCCAGGGGAGACAATACATCAGTTTTCAGCCAGATTCAATAAGGTGTATCATGCAATACCTACTGATATAAGGCCACCCCCAGGATCAGCTCACTTGCATTACCCAGATGCATTCAATCTTGAGATGACATTTCAGTTAAGAGAAATGAACACTGCAAGCCTTGAAGAAATGCAGAATATTGCAGTTGATGTGGAGACCAACTTGTTGATCAAGAGGTCAAAGTTAAAGAATAAAGAAATGGAGCAGTTGAAGTCATCAGAAGCTAAACTAGAGATTTTGGCTAGTACCATGGAAAAGCTGATGCAAAAGATTAACATAAAAGAGGAGCTAGCTGTCCAAAGACATCATGTTCCATTGATTTCAGAGAAAGACACGGTCACAGTCCCCAAACATTTTTCTGCTCATCCTGGGTACCATGGTTTGAATAATGATTCGTTCATGTATTCAATTCACAGCACAGTCAAAGATGAAGCTACATCTCAAATTTTAGAGGAACAACCAGCTGACATGATATGCATGTTCAATGGCATTTCATCCGTGGATGATTTACCCAAATGTAACCAGTATGAGGATGATCATAAAGATGAAATAGAGGTTGTTTGTTTAGAGAAATCAACAGCATGTCATTAGCAGGAAGGAGATCATTTACAGTTCATATGTGACAATCAGCCCGTGCACAACAGTCATGACAGCGATGAGGAAGAGACAAAAAATCTCAGAGTAAGTGAAGACACTTTGCCCTTGTGTTTCTCATCTTTTCAAATTCTGAAAAGAAACTCTAGGTCAATTGTAAATAGTGAAGATATAAATTCCTCTGATCAATCAATTGATGATGCCATTAAGGATATGGAGGCTGTCCTAAACCCATAATCCAAACCCTTTCCCTACTTCTATTTTCAAATTTCAGATGAAAGATTAAAGCCTGAGGCAAATTCTGAGTTAATCCAAAATAACTCTGGACCATTGTGCTTTAATTCATTTCAAATTTTGAAGGAGACTCTTGGACAAGTGTTGAAGGATAAATACATAAAAGTTCAAGAAGTATCATTTAAATCAATGCAGCAGTCTGGTCAGTCTTTTCAGGATCCAATAGCTGATCAGTTGGATGGCCTGTGGGGTCAAAATCATTCCCCATCCTCCAGCTATGGGATAAAACATTGTTATGATATGGATATGTTAGGACAGTCAGCTATAGGGGTGTGTTCAGTAGAGGCATCATTTCACAAACCATCAGAGCATCCACAGTCATATAAAGAAGTGTTGAAAGACACATAATGCATAGTTGAAAAATCAAGTCTTGATGCTGAGTTGTTTGAAGTTGAAAATCAAAAGATGGGCCAAACCTATACTGATCCTGTAGCTACCTATATGGAGAGATTTTTTAATACAGGATATTTTTTCGTGGCCGATGTTTTTCCTATTGTTTGGGTTGATCAAATCTTATGCAAGGGAAAGCAGGGTGGAAATTACTCTCAAGCACGAGTAACGGACTTATTTCTGAGTTTCATCACAGACAGTGAAAGAACAGAGCCACTAAATCAACCTCTGGATTGGCTCCATTGGCATTTTTCCATTACCTAGTTGAGAAATGATTGCAGTAGGGTAGGTAGGAAAAAATGAATAATCTTAGCATTCCGAGCATCTCTTTTTCATTAGTGTTTATTTTCATTTGGTTTCAGTTGCAAGATCAAAATAGGTACAAGTTGCAGAATAAGATTTTGGGATCAACCCAATGGATAAAGCACCGGTCTGCATGATTCACAGGTATGTGGTTTTTGACACCTCCTGAAAGAAGCTGCCATCCCTAGGTGGAGCCTATGTTGGGGTCCTATAATTATAGGCGAATCGATTCTTCGACTGTTGATTTGGCATTTCTCTCGTGATGACGAAGTATGGCTCGGTTGATCCCGTTTCCTCCCTCCATTCTTTTCGCTCGATCCCCCATCACCCTGCTGCATCCTTCATACATGTTGCGCCCTCACTCCCTTGTCCTGTGGCCCCATTGACTACCTCTCGCTCGTCACCCATCCGTAAATAATCAAACTTAGGATGAACAAAAAGAATAATAGATCAGTTAGATTAAAATAATAGTAAATGTTAATGTAGTTAGTTCAAAAAACTAGATTATCTAATAATTAGTTGGTTAATTAATAATAAATCAATTGTTAATTAATGGTTAATAATTAAGTTAGTATTAGTAACTAGGTTAGTTTTAAATTAAATAAAACAAATCATAAAAAATTTAAATTTAAATAAAAAGAAAATACAAAAAACAATATAAAAATATAAAACAATTTAAAAAACAAAAAAATTAAATATAATAATTAAATATAAAAAACAAAACATATCATAATAAACTTACATAACATATAAAAACATTTAAATAAAATATAAAATACAATATATAAAACATATAAATTAAAACATAAAAAAAAACATAAAACCAAACGTGTAATATACATGTAACATAAAAACAAAACATAAAATATTAAAAACAAAAAACAAAAACATAAAACATGAAAAAAACCACTTTTACCTTTGTCTTGCTATTTTTGCCTGTTTTACCACGTCCTCTTTCAGATCGATTTTTGGGAAAACAGAGATGGATTTTAAAAATATGAGAGAGGTTTTCTCTCAACACGGGCTGAAGAACAAAAACCTCTTTCAGTTTTTGCAACGAAGCCATGAGCAGAGGGAATCGAAGCCATCTTCGAGGCCCATCTTTCCAGATTCTCAATTTTTCGTTACAGTCCCGATCTTTCAGGAGCTGTTACGACAAGCTGGGGACGAATTTGGTGAAACCGAAGGAGGTTTGTGTCCATCACATGCCCATATATAATAACATTTTTCAGTTTTCACCTAGGTGTCATAATTGAAGAGAAAATCACGTCTGCTCGGACCCCTTTTTCTCAGAAAACCGGTCCGTCTTTCATGGCAGAAAACTCCAAATTTTGTGGGAGTGGTGGTTATTTTTGGCCGAGGTGGTTAAACCAACTTCTGAAAATTATTGATATGATCTATCCTATTTATTCATATGATTTTAATGTAAAAGTGTTGGACCTGTGGAAAGATTTTGGGCCCTTTTGGCTGGACTGTGGGCCTTGTTACTTCAGGAGGTTTCTCTGTAATTTTGGAATGACAAATCATTAATGGAGAAAATGACTTACAGGATTATCGTGTAACAGTGTTGGTGGTGTGTCCCTTGTATGTTTTTAGTTATCTTTCTGCTATCATTCACACATTTTCATTTCTTATTATTGAAAAACAATTAATGGAGAAGAATTTATGCATGCATACTCTTTGTCCAAATTTTTCAATAATCTTTATGTTTTCTTCTAAAACTCAGCCTATGAATTCTTAACTGCTCATTTGCTAAGTTTTTCTTCCCCATTTCTTCCTCAAATAGACACCCTTTAAACTTGATTCGATCCAACAGTTGTTACTATCTTTCCCTGTGGAGACATTTACCTCTAGATTTGATTTGATCATTGTCTTATAAACAGACCCCATAGCCCAATGGTGATCTGAGAAACTCGTCAACCACATCCTCATCTAATTATTTTCAAAAACCCCAACCCCATACTTTCATAAATAGCCTAATATCTATTAAAACATAGCTATATCAGACAGAGATATCCCTCTCTGAGTCTTGGAGGGCTAGATCCAAGATTCGAAGTGGTTTTGATGTTGCCTCTGTGACTGCCTTACAGCCTTGGGCAACTTACAGAGTGCTAACAGGTACTACATTGTACACTCGGTGTGCATCATTTCCTTCTGGTTTACTAGGAGGGCCAATAGTTTGAGGGTTTTGTTGGAAACCGATTGAGATCAGAACCTAGGTTAGCGCAAGCATCCAACAAATGGTTCAGTTGTTGGCGCATGCCTATTTTGGGAGAAAAGTATATTTTGGGTGCATGCCTATTTTAGGGAAAATAATCCTATTTTTGGAGCGCACACAATATGGGGTGGAAAAGTAGCATGCATAAAAAGAAGGAAAAGAAGTATGCAGAAAAAGAGGGAAAAATAACATGTGGAAGGGGGAAAAGCAGTGTGGAATGCATGGAGACAAACCTAACCATGTTAGGGTTATGGTTTTGGACATGAATGTAATGTCTATGAACCAATAGAAGGGTATAAATAAGGCCTATGAGGTCTAGTAGAGGTTGGTTAGTAGTTGAGTAGCTCATTATTATGTTGGTCATTTGTTCATTGTTTTGGTGGTCAGTAGAGAAAGAAAGATAGTTTGGTCTGAGTAAGCTAGTTTTTTAGGGTTAGATCACAGGTTGTGGATCCTGGTGTGGTCTATTCCACCTCACAGAGGGTACTACCCTCCTTTTTTATTGCAAAGATAAAGAATGTAATGCGTGCAACACATATTTTTCAGAAAGATGAATAAAAAAGAAGAAGAGATAGATCTTTGTGGATGTAGCCCCAGGGGGGGGTGAACCACAGTAAATATATTGTGTTAATGTTTCTAAATGGGTTTTTTGATGTTATGTTATGTATCAATTAAATAATGAATGTTTACTTAGCTATTCATAGCATGCATCCATAGTTAGATGAATGAAATAATATTATTTATAGATGAATGAATAATAATGTCGATGCATGAGGAAAATGATCAGAATGTTGTCCCAATCCCTTCCTTCACTACAAGAACATGAGTCTTGAAGTCCCCCATAAATATATCTTGGGTGAGACTGCATTGTGCACTCCATATGCAACGTTGCCTTCTGGTTTACTAGGAGGGTGGATAGTTTGAGGGTTTTGTTGTAAACCGATTGAGATCAGAACTTGGGTCAACCCAAGCATCCAAAAAATGGTCTTGTTGTTGGCTGGAACTACAGAGGATCGAGTGGATGGGATATGTTGAAGAAAATCACTGAGAATGAAAACATACAATGGAATGTTCAAGCCATAGAATCCAACGAAGGCCTAGATTGAGAGATGATTAAGGAAAAAAGAACTCGAGTTTGCGTAGAAGGACAACATAAACCCTAAAGTTACACCACACAAATATCTCTACAAATATGTGTTTAGCAACTTGCATGAATTATTTTTTTGTAAATTCCCACATCTGTTGTAGGAGTGGTTATTGATGTTGAAGGAAAAACATCCTATGAATCAGATTAGACATCTAGAGTGGCATTCTATGGATATCACATTGTTGCAGCAAGTCAATATTAAATTTACGCACGTAGTGGATTTTTGGTTAGACATTAATATTTCAAGGTTTATCACTGAATTTGAAATTCATACTGTGAAGTCATACACTGCTGCAGAGAAGGATTTTTTGAAGGGACCCAGAGGTAGGTACATCAAATCACTTTATAATTCTATCAAGATTTTATTGTATCACAAAGGTGTGATGACCATGGAATCAGACAACTAAAATTCCTTGCGTGAATGGGGGAAGGGGGGAAGCACTGATAGGATTTTGAGATATGGACAGGGAGATGGATAAGGGGAAGCAGAAGGAGGCCATGGACCCAATCATGATGGATGAGGACCAAATGAAGTAGATAATGGAAAAAGCTGGAAAGACGTGCATTGGAAGACCTTATGGATATAAGATGAATAATAAAAAGAGGGCCATAGATGATAGTGAGGGATTGGTGAGTGATGAAGAAGAGGTAGAGGATCTTTGGAATTTGGAGAATATTGAGTAAATATTGCATGCAACATATGAAAGGAAAAAAATTGTCCAGGGCAAGAAATAGAAGGAAAAATTGTAGTCCAGATCACAGTCAATGTGGAACCTACAACCCCATGTGCGACTAATACACCTGAAGGAACAACATCTTTTAGACAACCAGTTTTTAGTAGAAGAGGGGCAATAGATCAGGAGTACAATAGAGGACAAACAACAAGAGGTAAAAGTTCAATAAGTAACAATTTACTATCTACACCGTGCAGAGGTAGTAGTTCATCAAGTTTCAAAATGTTGATATTAGATCCCACTGTTTGATTACCAGAGTTTCATGGAAAGGAATAAGAGGACCTTGAGAAGCATCTATTCATCTGTGGAAAGATCTGGAAAGAAAATAAGGTCACAGAAGAGGATACCAAAGTCACGCAGTTGGCTATATTATTCAGAGATAACGCACTAGACTGTGTTGGGCAACTGAGAGGGGGGGGGTGAATCACTTGTTACCATTCTTAAACAATTATGCTTACTTTAAAATCTTAACAGAGCACTTAATGAAATCACAATAATCCAGTGAAGTAAGTAATAGAATATCCAACATCAATCACACACATGAAATACATAGAGACAGATATTCCTTGAGGAAACCCATAAAGGGTAAAAACCTCTTCTTCTTTATATGATAAG
>CBVK0102164749.1:1581-13735 GCA_900067695.1 Picea abies
AAGAGTCTTAAGGAAAGAGGGAGGAGCATGAGGCCTAGCTTTAGCTACACTGGAATGAGCCTCCTCCCCTTAGGGTTTTGATTTGGTGTCCCTGCCATTGCAGCACCATTAAACCTAACCCTCCCATCCTTAGGTTTAAGTCTTTCCAAGCCATTATCCTTTCTCCATTTAACTCCATTAACCCAAGGCACTAGTCTGAACTAAAGCGTTGAGATCTTTGTGTTTAAAACAACCTTTTTAACCTTTTAAGTTGAAAACCCTACTAACCATATCGTCTAAACTAACCCTAATTGTTGATGACGTCTTTCCCTATTTGAACTTTTGTTTGGTCTAAAACTTACGGCTAGGTCATCCTTTGATATCCATAGAGGTGTTGAGCAATTTCATTGGTCCATTTAGCAAAACGTCCACCTCTTTGTCTAGCTAACCTAACCCTAACTAGCTAGTGACGTCACACCTATTTAGAACTCCTATTTAGCTTAAAACGTTGTGATCTTGTCACCTAGCACTTGGCATTGATGTGTAGCATATTTTCATTGGCTTAGTGTGCAAAACGTCTACCTCCTTGCCCAACATAAACTAACCCGTCACCCTAGTAGCACAATGACGCAGCAACAATATTGGTGTATGAGCACATTTATTTGCATTGTGATATACAAGGATTTGATTTTACACATTGAATGCAAGTATCTTTTTGTATTTATTGAAGAAGTATTATAAGCCTTTTGTCTTTATTTGCAATCATTGACTTCGTCAATAATTACATTTATTATTTCTCACATGCATTTAAGATAGTCATTGATATTTTGAAGTACTAATCACTGTATGCACATTTTAGTTTCATTTACCTTGTCTCGCAAACAGGTGTTCTTTCAGTGAAGTATCTCTCCTTTGACTATCCTTTGGGCAGTAATCTATGAAGGGAAATCTTACCTTAACCTTGAGCCTTGAACCTTTGATCCTTTTCCTTCAAACACCCCAGATTACTAGGGATGTCTCCCTTGGGATTAGCCACCCTAAATAGAAATATCTCCCCATCGAGGTGACAGTGGGTGGGGAAGCTCTTGTTACGCCAGTTTGAGCCTTGACTTCAAGCTACTTAAACCTTTCCTACAAACTGAGCGATAACAGGCCCCTTGAGAAGATGTCCTTACAAGGTTGTCAACTTAGCAACACTTGCTTCATTGATGTAGACTAGTCGAAAAGGACCCAACCAACACATGTGTAGTTTGCCAAGATGTTGTAAATATTTGTTGTCATATAATAATACTAAAGATCCAGGATGGAGAATTTTATGATGGATGTTACGATTGTGCCATGCTTTTTGTCTTTCCTTTTCCACCACCTGGATAAATCTATCATCATTTGATCCTCCTCTAGTTCCATGAGCTCATTTAACTTGTGCTTGAGGGATAGGTCATCTATCATCTAGGTTGAAAGGATGACCCGAAGGCTAGGAGCAACAAATTTGAGCGGCATGACTGCTTTTTTCCCATAGACCAATCTAAATGGCATGTGTTTTTTCATCCTTTTGCAAATTATTTGATAAGCCCATAATACAGCTAGGATGTGTTGATCCCATTCATCACGTTGCACATTACAAGCTTTGGTTAAATCATGCTCTAAAATGTTTTTAAGAGCTTCAATCGTACCACTGGATTGAAGGTGATAGGGAGTGCTCTTCTGGTGATGGATCATGAACTCTTGAGTGAGTTGTTGAATGGTCTCATTCAAAAAATGTGACTCTTGGTCACACATCGACACCCTTGGACAACCAAATATGGTGATGGCATTCTAAAAAATGAAGTTTGTTGTTGTTTGTGCTATACAATCTTTGACTAGCGTGGATTTGGCCCATATAGTTAAGTATTCAATGTTATAGTAATGTAGTGCTCCCATGTACGACACACAGGAGGATTGATGGGACCCACAAAATCTATTACCCATTGGTCGAACGGATCTAGTGCAATCACAGAAAATAAAGGGAGCTCATCTCTCCTACAGGGCTTTCCAATCCATTGACATACATCGCATCATTTGTAGTAGTCCTTGGCATCTGCAAAAAGGGAGGGCCACCAAATCCCTGTGAACAAAACCTTGTGTGTTGTATATTTATGGGCAGAGTGGCCTCCATCAATAACTTAATGTGCTTCATCTAGGATGGATTTTCATTCATGTTTTATGGCACACCGACGCAAGATCCCATATGTGCCCAACTTATACAATTGTCCACCAATCAACTGATAATAAGCACTATAGGTCACTAGTTCATGACGTTATGCCAGAGCATATCCTGTGGGAGCCTGGATAGTCATGATAAATTACATGATTTCAACCAATGTTTTACGTATGAATTTGACCCAGAAGAGTTGTGCATCGAGGAGTTCATCCTCAAGGCTCTTAGCAGCTTCACCAGTCTTAATCCATGATACATGATCTAATCCAACATTATATTTCCCTGGTTGCTGGATAGGTAGTTTGGATACAGTTTTGGGAGAAAATATTAATTATAGGGAAAGTGCGCAAAGGGAGGAAAGTCTACGCACAACTAAGATGCATCCAGGAGGACAATGCGTAGAAGGAGGAAAGTGCGTAGGAGGAAGATAATGCATAGACAAAAGAATATAGATAGAGAATAAAGAAAGAGAGTGAGATAATAAAGCATGATAGAATGATGACAGCACGGCGTTCCAAAGATAGAAGAACAATAGAAAAACAACATGCAAGTTGAAAAGCAAAAGAAAGTCATCAAATAGCCAGTTAACTGAGTTGGCCATGCATTGTAATGAGGTATTTTTGGGATGAACGGACTAGGGTTTTTAGCCCTAGATTTATGTATAAATATGTAACGGGTTGGGATATTAGGGGTTCTCTCTCTACTATGGTTGGGTTTCAGTACCATGTAAGTTATGTGATGTTATGTTATGTTAGATGTTGAGTTCCAAAGTCATGAATGTAACAGTCTGTTGGTGAGAAGAATAAATAAAGGGAGGTTACAGACATGATATTGAATCTTGTGTTTTTCGAATTTCTATGTGTGCTTATGAATTTTGTTTGTATTCCTCATAGAATAGACTTGTCTTATGGATTCATTATGGTGTAATGTTCATGATTGTGACCGTAATGAATCTATGTAATAATAAAAAATATGTTGAGTATAGGAATATGAATCATAAGTAAGTAATATTGAATAGAATCGAATCACGCGCATAGATGTAATAAGGAATAATGAACCAAACATTTTCCTCCCTTTCCCTTACTATGATAGAAGCCTAGTTCTTTCAGTCCCAATAGATACCTCAAGTGAGACTTCATCTACACAAGCAGATGATGTTGAAAGGGCTAGTGTCTGGTGGGTTTGTTGTTCATAGATAAACCAAACCTAGGGTCTTAAAACCCATGCACAAAATATCATGAACAAATGGTTCCATTATCGGCACAGGGAACTTATGATTAAGGGAATGTTTTGGAGGTTGAATAAGAAGGAGATCACATAATGGTTGGAAAGAAAGGAATGGGAGTTTGCATGACAAGAGAAAAAGAATCCTCAGATGAGTGACAAGAAATGGTTGCAAAGGTATGTGTACATAGATCTGCATGAAATTTTCTTTGGTGAATTCCCAAATATTCTGACAAAGTGGCTAGAAAGGTTAGTAGATAAAAATAGAAGTTTCAGGGAAACAGTGTCGATGAATTGGACTTCTAAATTGGTAAGACAGTTGAATGTTGTACGTAACCTAAATACTCGAGAAAATAACTTTTGGTTGGATAACATATTAGGAGGACATATTACAGAGTTTGCGGTAGATTGCATTCAATCATATAGTGTTGCAGAAAGGGACTTTTTGAAAGGTCCATGCAGGAGGTTCTTGAAATCATTAGGCACATGGATACATATTCTATTGTGTGAAAAACAAGTGATGATCATGGAATCTGACGGTTGAAGGGGTTCACACACATAGGGGAGATGGAGGGTTATAAGAGGATTGTCTGAGAGAACAGAGAAAGTGGTGAAAAAGGAAGGCAGGGACTAAGGATGCAAGAAGAAGGTATACCAAAGGAACTATACGAATTTGGAGAGTTTTGCATAGGAAGGAGGTACAAGATGGAAAATAATGGGGCTGAGAAAGTAGAGCCACACAGTGATCCAGAGGGGAGAGATCATTGCTCACTAGTCCAAATCATGGAGATACCATATATAGGAGGAGAAGAAGAAGAGATCCAATCCATTCCAATAATCGAAGAACCAGTAATTCCTACTCATACAAGATCATGTGTCAAATCCACAACCCTGTGTGTCATCACAATCAAATATAACAGTTGAAGACTTTTCAAAATCCATCATAGTTAACCAAAGAGGATAGAGTAGTAGTATTCAAAGCAGTGGAAGTAATGCACAGAGTCATAATTAGAGTCAACCAGAATCACCAAGAGGAGAGAATACACAAAGCAACATGGCATGGGTAGATAATACTCTTAGACTTATTGAGTTCCAAGGAGTGGGATCAGAGGATCTAGAACAACATATGTTTGTCTCTTAAACAATTTGGCCTGTTAAGAATGTATAGAATGAAGATGTGAATATTGTGCAGTTAGCGACAACATTTAGATGTTGTGTGATAGTATGGTATATGAAGATGCAGAGTATCACTCCTATAGGACATACCATAAATTTGGAAGAAATAAAGAAATCGCTACTAAAGGATTTCAAAAATCCAAAGTCAGAGTTGTAATACATAACAGAACTGAAGGAAATCAAACAGGTACAAATAGAGTCGGTATGGGATTTCGATCAGAGATTTAGGGATGTGATGGGGAGACTGACTTTCCAAGTCCCATATCAACAACATCAACATTGTTTTATTGCAGTACTTCTACCACACATTTGCAGGCCATTGATTCAATAGAAAGTTACATCACAGCCCAATGCCCTGGAAATTGCAATGGAATTAGAGTCATCTTTGGTATGAGATAATGGAGGAATGGAAAAAATTCAGATGCATTTGGTTGCATTGATGATTCAAGTAGACGAGATTACAAAATGGAAGGAGAAATGAGAACAAGTTTGGTGTACCAAGTGCAGGACTAAAGGACATCACAAGGACGAATGCCCATCATTCGCGTAGTATTTGGTAGTTGGAGCGTTGAATCCATTACCAGGTGTTGGAATTTGGGATGACCCAGGTTCTGATCTCAAATGTTTCCAAAAAAAACCTCAAACTATCGACCCTCCTGGTAAACGAAAAGGAAACACTGCACACAGAGTGCACAATGAAGTCTCACCCAATATATCTTATGGGGGACTGCAAGACTCAGGTGTCCACAGTCAGGGAAGGGATTAGGAATCTAAAACATGTCTTCTTCTTATGCATCATATTTATTACTCATTCATCTAGATATATTATTCAGTAATCAAGGAAACCATGCATGCATGTTGTAATAATATAAGCTACACATCCATTCTTTAACTGATAAATAGAAGAAATAGTAAAATAACCATTCACACACATTAACACAACATGGTTACCATGGTTACCGGAGCTACGTCTACAAAGATTTGGTTCTTCTACTCTTTTATTCACCATTGTTTAAAGACAGCGATGTGCACATTACATTCCCATGATTACAACTAAAAACTATGACAATATCTATCTATGAGGCAGACTAGACCACACCAAGATCCATAGCCTGTGATCTAACCCTTGTTTTCCACTCGCTAGCTCATTAACCAACCTTTACTAGACCTCCTAGGCCTTTATTTATACTACTCTATTGGCTCATATCCATTACAATAATATCAAAAACCATAACCCTAACATGGATAGGTTTATGTACATGTGTGTTGCGCTCCTTTTCCTTAGTCTTCGGCATGCTTCTTTTCCCTCATATTTGGCATGCTTATTTTCCTCCATATATGGCGCGCACTCCAAAATTGGTTTTTCTCCCCAAAATAGGCATGCACCAACAGGCTCCCAACACTGAAATGTGGCTCATCCTGAGCCAATCAGGCGATGTGCGCTCCTTGCACATTCTTCTCCAAATTGTGGAGCTTTCCTACTAATTCCTCCCCTTTTTCTTTCACATGCACAGCTTTCTTTGTTAGCACTTCTACCATATGTGTTGTAATATGTTTGTTCAATAAATTCCCTCTCTTTGTATGAGCATGTTCCATCCTTGTCTTTTCTACCTCCACTTCTACAATTTTTTTCTTATAAATTGGATTCATCTTGTAAGGTCTCTATCATACTGGTCTAGCATCTGGTTTTAGGGGTATCTCCATCTCTCCCAACTCACCTACTATTCCTTTCATCTCTAGAAATGTTTCTTGTAATATCCCAAGACCGAGCCCCAATTGTAATTGTAAATGTAACATGTTTAATAGGATGGTGAGCCAAGTGATTATAAGCTAGGAGGCTTATGTGATGATTGTTAGGACCACACAATGTACCTTTTTGCCTATACTTTTTGCCACTATTACACTCTTGATCACCCATATTTAAACTCATACTATCACTTTATCTGATCATTCCAAAGGTATACAACGTCCCTTCTCATAACTATACGTTTAATCTGTTTTGCATAATATTTTACATCACTCTCGTACTTAACCATTGATTAGAAATGTATAAGTGTTCAAACTGCAGATTAGCATTTGAAGCCTGTTGCTGAAACACAGAGCTGTTACACAGTCCAAGGTTGCAGATGATGAAACACAGAGTTGTTACACAGTCCAAGGTCGCAGATGCTAAAATACAGAGCTGTTACACAGTCCAGAGCCACAGATGCTGAAACACAGAGGAAGCTACCCAGGATCGCAGATGCTGAAACACAGAGCTGTTACACAGTCCAGAGCCGCAGATGTTGAAACAAAGAGGAAGTTGCTAGGACCGACGATGCTAAAACACAAAGGAAGCCGTTACAGTCAGCAGTCAACAACAACTCTAAAGCACCAACCATCGCTCCTACATGAGAATGCTGACACAGTCAAGAGCACAATTATCGTGGCTGAAACAGCCCGCAATTTGCGATGCTAAAACAGCATCAGCAGCAACGAGAAGAAGTTGTTACTCCAGCCGTAACAGCAATACCTCATTCAACACCTGTAATAGCATTCTGTTGCGCAAGACTAGGACATCCTATTCTGGTTTAGAAAGTCGATCCGACTAAGAATAGGACTCAGATACACATTGTAATTTTTGATCAATTGTATCGAAGGGGGTTCCCTCTTTAAATAAGAGGAAATCATCATTCGAAAGGATCCAAGTTTTATGTATTGAGAAAGCTTCAGAGAGAGGGACGTATTTCATTTCCAGATTGTAATATGATATTTTGATAGATGAATAAAAGACTGCTTTGAGTATCCTTCTCTAGCCTTCTCGTTTCAGGGGAATCTTGTGAGAAGGGAGGGCCCACCTTCTTCACAAGATTCACCCGTTAGTTTTATAGTGTGTTAGTATAATTTCTGTTTATGCCTTGATTAACTTTTGTCTTGCTGAAACACTACTTTTTATGAATTCTTCTTTGCTGAAACACTATTGAACTCTGTCTTGTTAAGAACTTTAGTTTATTGAATGTTACACGAGTTCATAATCATTTTCATTAGTAATCTTGTGTGATGAGTCTATGAGGTTTGTTAATCAGAGACTGGATTAAGGGTTCCTGCTTAGAAAGGAAGGGATTAGAAGGTCCTGTTCTCTGTAGATTTCAATTATTTCTGCAAGTGTGCTAATCAGAGACTGGGTTAAGGATTCCTGCTTAGAAAGGAAGGGATTAGAAGGTCATGTTCTCTGTAGATTTCAATTATTTCTGCAAGTGTGCTAATCAGAGACTGGGTTAAGGATTCTTTCTTAGAAAGGAAGGGATTAGAAGGTCATGTTCTCTGTAGATTTCAATTATTTCTGCAAGTGTGCTAACCAGAGACTGGGTTAAGGATTCCTTCTTAGAAAGAAAGGGATTAGAAGGTCTGGTTCTCTGTAGATCCCATTATTTCTGCAAGTGTGCTAATCAGAGACTGGGCTAAGGGTTCTTGCTTAGAAAGGAAGGAATTAGAGGGTCTTGTTTGCTGCTAGATAGAGTTAGCCTTCTACGCATTAATGTTTTCATGAAAGTGTGTTAATCAGAAACAAGGTGCTGGAGTTCCTGCTCGGGAATAAGGGTCATGTTCTCTGGTTACAGAATAGTTGTTCTTTCCTGTTGCATTTGTCATTTTTATGTAATCCAGGATTCTTTTGATTAATCTTTAAGGATCTGCAATAGGTAGGTTTCTTTCCTGTAATACAAGTCAGAACTTCAGTTCATTTAGGGCAAGTGTGATTAATATAGTTTCCTTTACTACAACTCTAAGTTGCTTTTGGAATTGAGCATATATAGTGCGTGGTTATCTTTGAAATAAAAAAACTTCCCTGGGTTGACAATTTATGTATCACTTGATTGTTTGAATTAATTAAGCAATTATAGTGACCAACATTTTGGCGTCGTTGCCAGGGAAGGTAGCTATAGATTTCAAAAGCACTTATGATTTTTTTTAGATAAAAAGATTGCATGAAAGACCCCAAAGACACTAACCCTACAGGTGGCAAGGGAAAAGGAAAAGGAGGAAGAAAGACTTACATTGACGAGATCATATCAAAGTCTGAATCTGCTGCTCAACGACCAAACCTTCAGAAACAAAAGTCTCAGCCTTCATTCCAAGCAAACTTTGAAACAGGGAAAGAAGTTTGGAGTTGTGAGACAGTCCAGAAGCCAGTAGGAGACATTGAGGACAGAGCAAGTGCAGCAAGGGAGCAGACAGAGGAAAACATGGATGAGTACAATGAACAATTGCATCATGAAGAACAGGCAGGTCCTGAAGAAGAGGTAAATGATGAAAACTCTTTCTCTACATTAGGATTTCCTATTGGCGATCTCCCTAGAGGAGTAGCCCCCATGAAAAACATTCCACTCTCATCATTACCTAATTTTCATGGTTTATCTTCAGAGGATCCTGATGAATTTATGTTTGAGTTTGATATATTATGCAGAAGTTATGATTACGTTTCTAATGCTCAAAAACTAAATTTATTTCCAGCAACACTAAAAGGGAATGCACTAAGATGGTTTATGAGTCTTGGAGGCCATGTAATCACAACATGGGACCAAATGAAACAGAAATTCCTAAACAAATACCAGGACTATTGCCGAACAAGAGAAAAGAGGGAGGAGCTATTTAAGATGATGCAGAAACATGACGAGAATCTGGAAGACTTTGTAGAAAGACTACAGTATAATCTACAAAGATCCAGTCACCCCAATGTAAGTAAAGATATTCTCAAAAATATTTTATTAAAAGGAGTAAGGGATTACTGTCTAGATATGTTGAACATGCTTGGAAAAGGGGACATATCTAAGGAATCATACGATGAAATTGTTAATTTATGCAAAAGATGTTCAAGAGGAGCTTCAAGAAATAAATCAAACAACAGGGACACCACATTTTCAAGAGTCCAAAAATTAGCCAATGGGGCAGCAACAAGAGCCGAGATAGGTAATTTACTTGAAGGTTTAAAAACTAAAATGTTAAGCTCTTTTGCCTCACAAATTGATACCCTGCAGATTAAGAAAAAACAAGCAGAAGCAGAAGCAGCCTTGTCCATCTTTTGTTCTCAATGCAGAGATAAGCACCCACGAAGAGAATGTCCACTGGACAAAAAGTCAATCTGCACCATCTGTGATAAAGATCATGATACCCAAAATTGTCCATCTTTACCAGGGATCAAGGCAGCATTACAACCAACGGAAGAAGAAGCTAAAGCTGTCTATCTGATGACACAAATGAGACAATGGCAACTGCGAGGACAAGGTATGAATCCTAACATGCCATTTTCATATTCTAATCGTTGGAATAATTATTCTTCTTTCAATCAAATGAGTTACCCCCCCTACAATCAAATGTAATACACTAATCAAATGAATTACCCACCCATGCAACAAACTTACCCACCCATGCAACAAAATAACTCACCCTTTGTTGATCCATCAATGTGGACCCCTTGGCCTCCACAGCAGCAACAACCATATCAGAACCAATGGAATCAAAGTTGGAGAGGACAACAACCCCCCTTCCAAAATCAACTACCTCAATCATTCCTACAACCACTCTCCTTACCAGCAGGTACTCCCCCAAGCAATCAAACGATGAGACCCCAGCTACCTGTACAACCTAACCCTAACCCAAATAATAAAGTTGTGCAGTGCATTGATATTTATAACCAGCCTACAATTTCTCTTCTCCCTACGCAATGCAACGATATTCATCTTTGATCTGGGAGAATAGTGGAACCTACCATAGCTGATGTTACCTCTTATGATAAAGAGGAAACAAAAGAGCATGATGTACCTGAAAAGGTACAATCATCCTCTAACAATGTTGCTGAAACAACAAAACCACCATTTCCTGAGCATTTAGCCTTAACTAAAATGTCTGAACCACCAGCCTTTAATCTTCTAGGGGAATTACAAAATTTATATGTCAAAATTCCTCTACTACAAGCACTCCGAGACGTACTAATCTATGCTAGGACAATGTGAGACATCTGTGTTAAAAAGCCTGGTAGGAAAACTAAGGATCCCCTTACAGTCCACGTTATGGGAGACTTGTCTGCACTAATGTCAGGTAAAACTCCCCCAGTTAAATATGGTGATCCCGACCACCCTACCGTTACAGTACAAGTTGGAAAAACGATAATCCCTCGAGTCCTAGTAGACCTAGGTGCCACTATCAATGTCATGACTCTGGAAACCTTACAACTGCTACAATTACAAAATGAAGTCAGAGATACCCCAACTATCCTAGAATTGGCTAATCAATCCACAATTAAACCAGAAGGAGTCATTGAAGACCTCGGTATCTCTGTGGAATCCTGGAATTATCCAGTTGACTTTACCATTCTACAACCCAAAACAAAGTTGGGGGGGCACCCTCTAATTCTAGGTAGACCTTGGCTAGCCACAGCAGATGCTTTTATCAGTTGTAGATCAGGCTCAATGACAATTTCAAACGGTTATGAAACTAAACAGCTTACCCTCTACCCTCACGCTACACCCCTGGTTAATAATGATAATTCTGTATGGGTAGATTTTGAAGATCAACCTACTCAACCCCTTTTGACTATCGGACAAGCTTTAAGCCTGAAAGACTCTACTGAGGATGAAGTAATTAATAATTTCATTTGTGAACCCTCCTCTATGACTCCAGAAACTCATAATCAACTAACTGCACTATTGGAGTCTGATAATCAAGAAAACCTCAATTCGAAAAGCCCACCTCAAACTTCTAACACCATCTCCTCCAAAAGCATACCAGTGGAAATTGAACCTGGAAAAACATTGAATATAAACCCTAATTTGACAGATGTTGAAACACAACAGTTAATGAAGTTACTTTGGGAAAATAAAGAAGCATTCGCATGGGATTACACAGACATGAAAGGAATCTCTCCTGAATTATGTACTCATCAAATATATATTAAGGAAGATTGTCGGCCAATCTGCCAACCTCAGTGACGAATGAACCCGAATTTAAGAGAAATCCTCAAGGAAGAACTTCAAAAATTGCTCAATGCAGGGTTTATCTATCCTATATCAAACAGTGAATGGGTGTCCCCGTTGGTAATAGTTCCTAAGAAAAACGGGAAATGGAGAGTATGTGTGGATTATAGATCCTTAAATAAATCCACTCAAAAAGATCACTTTCCATTACCATTCATTGATCAAGTGTTAGATAATTTGTCAGGGAAGAAATTAACACAGAGGAAGCTGCCCACGACCGACGTTGCTGAAACACAGAGCTGTTACACAGCCCAGAGCCGCAGATGATGAAACACAGAGGAAGTCGCCCAGGACTGACGATGCTGAAACACAAAAGAAGTTGTTACACAGTCAGTGGTCAACAGTAACTCTAAAGCACCAACCATCTCTCCTACATGAGAATGCTGACACAGTCAAGAGCGCAATTCCCGTGGCTAAAACAACCCATGATTTGCGATGCTGAAATAGCATCAGCAGCAACGAGAAGAAACTGTTACTCCAGCCATAACAACAACACCTCATTCAACACTTGTAATAGAATTCTGTTGCGCGAGACTAGGACATCCTATTCTGGTTTAGAAAGTCGATC
>CBVK0102164753.1:0-27658 GCA_900067695.1 Picea abies
GTATTTCATTTCCAGATTGTAATATGATATTTTGATAGATGAATAAAAGAGTGCTTTGAGTATCCTTCTCTAGCCTTCTCATTTCAGGGGAATCTTGTTAGAAGGGAGGGCCCACCTTCTTCACAAGATTCACCCGTTAGTTTTATAGTGTGTTAGTATAATTTATGTTTATGCCTTGATTAACTTTTGTCTTGCTGAAACACTACTTTTTATGAATTCTTCTTTGCTGAAACGCTACTGAACTTTGTCTTGTTAAGAACTTTAGTTTATTGAATGTTACACGAGTTCATAATCATTTTCATTGGTAATATTGTGTGATGATTCTATGAGGTTTGTTAATTAGAGACTAGATTAAGGGTTCCTTCTTAGAAAGGAAGGGATTAGAAGGTCCTGTTCTCTGTAGATTTCAATTATTTATGCAAGTGTGTTAATCAGAGACTGGGTTAAGGATTCCTGCTTAGAAAGGAAGGGATTAGAAAGTCTTATTCTCTGTAGATTTCAATTATTTCTACAAGTGTGCTAATCAGAGACTGGGTTAAGGATTCCTGCTTAGAAAGGAAGGGATTAGAAGGTCTTGTTCTCTGTAGATTTCAATTATTTCTGCAAGTGTGCTAACCAGAGACTGGGTTAAGGATTCCTGCTTAGAAAGGAAGGGATTAGAAGGTCCGGTTCTCTGTAGACCCCATTATTTCTGCAAGTGTACTAATCAGAGACTGGGCTAAGGGTTCCTGCTTAGAAAGGAAGGAATTAGAGGGTCTTGTTCTCTGCTAGATAGAGTTAGCCTTCTACGCATTAATGTTTTCATGAAAGTGTGTTAATCAGAAACAAGGTGCTGGAGTTCCTGCTCGGGAATAAGGGTCTTGTTCTCTAGTTACAAAATAGTTGTTCTTTCCTGTTGTAGTTGTCATTTTTATGTAATCCAAGATTCTTTTGATTGATCTTTAAGGATCTGCAATAGGTAGATTTCTTTCCTGTAATACAAGTCAGAACTTCAGTTCATTCAGGGAAAGTGTGATTAATATAGTTTCCTTTACTACAACTCTAAGTTGCTTTTGGAATTGAGCATATATAGTGCGTGGTTATCTTTGAAATAAACAGACTTCCATGGATTGACAATTTATGTATCACTTGATTGTTTGAATTAATTAAGCAATTATAGTGACCAACAATGATTAGGCCAGAGAGCCTAGATGCTAAAGGCCAATGAGCCTATTTTTGTAATACATTGTTGTGTGTAGACCGACCACGATAAAAGAGAATGGGGAGCCAAGCTCCACTTGGTAGGGAAAGGGATGGGGCTAAGAGGCTAGGAAAAAGGGCTAAGTTAGAGGGATTATATATAAGGGAATAATATTATATTATTACTCCCTAAAATCTAAGGTTGGACATAACCTATGTTATCCTAAGTTCCTGTGGGAAGGCAACGAATGATAGGTGGAGCTCATGCAACTCCATGAAGACAAGTGTGACATGCAGTTATATTGGAAAACTCATCATTCTTGGGGGGTTCTCTTCCATTATGGCTAGGCTTCCCATGCACTCATGCACTGAGCCATGACACCCATTATCGACCTCTAAAACCTGCATGCATATTTGGAGCCATATCCTGTATTTTCCTGTAATGAATAGAACTTGTAGTCCTATTGGATGGAACAGCGCACGAGTATCTACCTGAGCCTATGATAAAAATTTTGGTTATGAGAAACGCCTATTCCAAACCCAAAGGCATTTTTTGTTTCCATCACCTATGTGTTAGTTGAACACTGAAGTTGTTTTCACCTAAGCCTGTTGTTGGTTACCTGGGAGAGGGAGTGAAGAGGCGGGTTGTCAGGCCCGTGGAATGAAGAGGTGGGTTGTCAGGCTTGTGTGAAACTCTCTCCAGGTGAGAGAGGTTGTTGTAAAAGAAGAAGCAGGTTTTCAGGCCTGTGATAAACTCTCTCCAGGTGAGAGAGGTTGTTGGGGAAGTGATTTCTCATGGAGGGATCCCAACAACAACTATAGTGCTTTGAGAATTCTCGTCTAGCATGTTGGTAAAGCCTTGGAAGAAAAGTGGGGAAGCCAAAGGACTATTGAGTAGAGAAGGGGAACACTTCCTGGGATGGGAAAAGCATGTGGGGAATGAGAGGTTGTAGGTTGTGTGTATAGGTTGGCTCCTGGGAGGGAATCCTTCTTGATTGACTATGTAGCATCCCATTGTCTCATCCTAGGCTAGGAATCCCTTTACCCGGGTGGAGTTTAGTCCTAGCTCGGGGGTGACCCACTGCTGAGAGTGATGAGCGGCATGGTCTATGGTTGGGAGTTTCGTGGAAGGTCTGCACGCAATTGGTGGTATTCTAAAAAAATATAAGTACCATTTCTATGTTCATTTACATGTTGTGTGTTTGTACATGTTTTATATTTATGATTTTATCATGTATTTATTGTGTGTATAGGCTTTAATGTTATTTCCGCATTTATCTATGTATTAACAGAATGTAATTGTCTGTTAAGTTTTATTTGTATGATGTTCCGCAAGAGTCTCTAAGTGGTGTATCCTAACAGGTCTATGGATGGTTATGCTACATTTTGGTTATCAGATGCTCAGTAAGAATGAATATTTTTTAGAGTAGCATGGCCTGGCCTGGGTGGTCGAGGACGCTACAAAATGGTATCAGATCTTGAACAGAGCATAATTGTAGTAGCATGCCTCGGGCTTGGGAGGTCGGGGGATGTCATAATATGGTATCAGAGCCCATGGTTTCAAAACTAAACCTAGATGGGTCGTGTATGAGGAATTGAAGTAAAAATTTCCACAAGGATTTGATGTACAGAGTGTCAAAGGGGCATGGAGAGAGCTCCTAGGGGGTAATGGAAATCTCAAGAGAAGTGGCAAAGAATTTATCGCAGCAATCATGGTTGATAACCAAAATATTGAATTTGAGGTATAGGATCAGCGTGGGGGAAAGCAGACCCTTCCCAATTGTCAGATATGGAAAAGGTGCATGACATTTAACCTCCAAGTCCTTTGGACTTTGTCACTTCGTCGAAGTTTACGTTTTGTTGAGGAAAGGCGTCTAAGCCAAAATTTCTAAAGTCTCGAGGTGATTTTCATCCATAGATCATCTAGGAGGAGGAGAGTCATGGATTTCCCCAAGTAGTTTAGTGGTTAGGAGTTCAGGGAAATTGGTTGAGTGTGCACATAATGGAATTTCTCTCAAAGTCCCAAAGTTCGAAACTCATCTACACCATTTGATTAACAGGGACACATGTCCGCAGATGAATCGTGCAAAATTCAGCAGTTCATATATTTGGAGTTCAGGAGAACCAAGAGGTAATGTTAAGAAAATCTCTGAAGTCCAGAAGCCTCGGATTCATGAATTTATGGGAAGAATTTGTTCGGTGGTTCGTAGTTTAGGAGAAACATGGTGATAAGTCAAGAAATTCGTCGAAGCCTAGATCTACGAAGTGCCAAAGAATGGGGTATGACATGGAATGATGACATCATTAGGGGTGATGTGGACATATCCTAGTCATGCCACGTATCATTCATAATTGTACTTTTGACAACCTTGTTAGACCAATAGCAATCTGACACGTGGGGGCCATGTGTCACAATCTTATATGATGACATATGTACGACGTGGACCCGAAAAAGTTAGGAGGTTCGAGAATTCGGTGTTCAGAGGAATTAAGTGAAGAAGATGTTAAATCTTCTGAAGCCCGAAGCTCTGAAGTGTCGAAGTGATAAAGCACCGGAGAGTTCAGGAATTCAACGTTTGAAATAAATGGGAGAAGAAGGTATGAATTTCTCTGAACCCTGAAGCTCCGAAAAGATAAATCTTTGAAGCCACAAAGGACCATCGTTTCAGTACTTTGTCGGTTCAGTGTTCAGGAAAATCATAGAGTGATGAGGTAGAAACCTCTGAATTCAAGAAGCACGGAAATGGTGTGGCCCCTAACGTCACCTAGGGTGACGTGGGAACACTAGATGCTTTCCACATGTCATCATTTTTCAAGCATTTCAAAGATTTTTCGGGCCAATTGAAACATGATAAGTGTCAGGCATGGGATTTAGCCACATGTCTGCTCCTTATTTTCTACCACGTAGCACCCCCCTAGTGTGTGGATGTTGACTAGACCTCAATGGTTCAATAGTCCAATGATAGGGTAAAACAAAGAAATAAGGAAGCAAAACCTTTGAAGCGTTAAGTTCCAGAGAGATTTTCTAGTTCGGCCTTTGGAGGAATTACAAAGTACTGCAGTAAGAACCCTGGAGCCCGGAGCCCCGAAGCTTCGAAGAGTTACCCTCTGGAAGCCGACCACTTCATCATTTGGGGAAAATGAGTGAAGAAGGAAGAAAAATTTATGAAGCCCAAATTTCTGGAGCCCTGAAGTTCCCTAGGCTCTAGAAAAGAGCCTACCTGCTAGCGCTTAGTCACAGCCTATGGTCAAATGCGGTTGGGGGATTAAGAAGAAGGGGCTAGTTCCCGAATACTATGTTAAAGAAGGAAAAATGGGTTAGGAAGGAAGATTTGGGTTTCGACTAGTTCGGACCTACATCAAAAGAGGTACTGAAGACCTTTAAACCTTATGATAGGATCCAACAAGGGTCCAAGAGCCAATTTGGCTCTGAGAAAGGAGAACAATTGTACAAAGATTACATCACAGAAAAGATAATTTTCAATTATCCATAACTTTATGCTCAGTAATCAGAATTGAGCAAGGAAGAAGTCATTGGAAAGGTATTGGAAATAGGATTCCAAGTATTCCATCATAATTGAGGATTGATCATCTTAGATCATAGGAAGTTAGAAAGAAGGTGGTGACCTTAAAAAGAAAATTGTGCATATATTACCAAAACGTTATATTATGGTTCTAGCTAACAGAATTTGTTGTATGCATGTTTTCGGATGTAATGATTACATTTAAAATGGAAAAAGGTGCTAGAGATGTCTATATATCGAAGAAAGAAGGACAAAGACAGTTCTTCATGTTACATTTATATATTTAAGAAGTTATTGGATCAGATGTTAGGTTCAATAAGCAGCTTGGAAAACCCTAATGAAATTCTTGTTCGGGGAAGACATTCCAGGTGAAAAACATTTCACATCAAATATGAATGATAGGTGGGGAAATCTATATGCAATACATGATAATGCATGAACCATAGGTTCATATGGAGATTCAAAGCATGGGAATAAGGAAGGTTTTATGGAATATGAAAGAGTTTGGACCTGATATCAAGAAGGAACAGAGGAACTTGAGTACATAATGTTATGTCATGTGTATTCCACAAGAGGATCGAAGGTCGGGACTAAAGAATGTTAAGATAAGAAGTACATAGTGGGAAGACCTAATCTATATAGATTGATATATCAAGATGTTATTTTTTTGATAAATAAAGACAGAGTGTTATACATGGAGAAAGTGACAACATCTCCAAATATCAGTCCTACAGTTTGGATATAACACCTCCATTATTACTATCAAGATGTGCAGTGGAAGCATGGTGTGAAGGTCATCAAATATGACATGATAGAATTTGTTTATGCATGTCAAGTTGAAAAACCAAATGGATCAAGACATAAGAAAGTGATAATTCATCAATCTAATCCAAGTGTTGATATAATCAGTCAAGAAAAGGATAAATCAATTTCTTCAAGAAAGAAAATAGTGTTAAATATCCAAGGTTACTCGGAGAACATGACTGGAAATATATTTGGGTCATGTAGGAGTTGGATCAGAGTGATCCAAGTAATAGGGGAATGCTGAAAATTAATATCAGCATAATATGTGGTTGCAAGTATGCAAAGTAGACAAGGAAATATTCATGGATGGAGTCAAGTCCTTGAACATCCTAAGATAATGGAAGAAGAAATCATGAGGTAGATATCAAGCTAATAGGAATGCATGACAACACTCTAGGAGGGACAGAAAGAATAGTAGAGGATTGTTGATACATTCCAAAATTGTTGAAGGTATTTCCACAATAGCATGGAGATATCAAGTCGAGAATAACTTAAAAGTGAAATGAATTTATGAAGAGAAATCAATAAAGAACCATGAAGAAGAAAATGGTTCTACGCATAATTGTGAATGCAAAAAGAGATGGTGCCTAAGAAGAATCCATATCAAGTGTCATAGATCCAGTAGTTACATTCCCATAGGATGGAAGTATCACTTGAAATTATGATGGTAAAGTAAAAGAATTGTTGAGTACCTTCAATTAATTCTATGCAGCTTAGGCGAAGGAGGCTTATGTGCATCCTTACAGTATGTTAGAGATTGGCTATGCAAGTCAAGTTTGAGGCTAGTTGGAAAAGAGAAGAGAAGGGTACAAGAAAACTCAAGTAATAAAGTATTTAGTCAGGAAAGGGATGAAGTAGTTTAGTACGAAAAGTAAATGGATGTTGAAGATTCAAAGTCTATAATACAACATGATTGGAATTATAATTTATCCAGGTATGATTTGGGATAGATGGATCCGGGAAATAAAAAAAAGATGAAGGTTAATATCAACTTAGCTTTTGGCTGGAAAAGCAAAGGAAACCAAGATGGATTTGGCTAGAAAGTGCCCAGGTCCGAAATAATCATGCACAATGATTACAGTGAGAGCACAAGAAGATTTGGGAATCCAAGAAGTGAAGACTTTTTGATCAACAAGGAAAAGTGATTCAGGGAGATAGAAGTTGTTGCAATTTTTGTGGCGGGAAGTATGTTATGGATTGTTGGAACATCCATAAAGAGAGAATTCTTGCATGTTTGCAAGTGTTGTTGATGATGTTGTTGCATATGGAAAGAAGCAACAAAAAGCTGGAATGTTGATTATAAGACTTATAAAAGAGGCATGAAATCTTCTACTGTCATCAACTAATCAGGTAGCGTTGAATTAGTTTAATGGAAGCTATGCAGGTAAGAATTTCTATTTTGAAATGATGTTGCATGATTGCCAAAGGGAAATTCAAGTAATAATTTCCCTAGATTGAATTCTTATAATACCCAGTATGGTATTGTTTAAGTGCATTAACATGAATAAGATACCACTAGGTGTGGTAAAGGCTAGAGGCCTGTTATAGTTATCAAAACTTCTTAGCTTTTGAATGCATACACTGAAATAATAGAATGTCATGTTAATTTGGTTATGAGGTAATAATGCACACCACAGACTTATATTCTTGGTGTAGTGTTCGGGTCGAAAAGGAAGGAATCCAAATACTTGAGAAGACAATGGGAAGTGTGTGGAGTATGTGTCAAGACATTGGCCAGATATCCAATTAATGGATTGTGAGATGCATGACTTATATAAAGAGCATTATGAACAATCAATGCAAAGGTGCATTGAATAGATATGCATTAAGAGTTTCACTCATGCCTTGTAAGTGGCAGAGTTGCACTTATACATGATGGAATTGTATACTTAAACGCATTTGTTGAATGTGTTTTGTGAGTACATGCATATATATTATTGCATGGAAATAATTATACTAACGACTGAAATGTTGCTAACTCATGGAGTTGAGAACATTTCAGGGGTTGTTAGACATTGCAAAAAGAAAGTTGCAAGTCAAGTAGCCACATGAGCATTGACTACAGGGAATTTTTTGTTTAGAAAAAGAAGTAATGAACTTACTAATATTAATTATGAATAGGTGTATGCATAGAATGATAATTCATTCTATCTAATAAATTGTTTTGTAGTTGTGATTGAATTGTTAGTTATAGACAATTCTAAGAACACTTCATAAGGTTTTTGTACATATTGAAATGAGAGTATGATGTACAGGAAAAACTGACAATTTTTTGGTTGAATGGAAGATAGAAGCAATGTAGGAAAAATGGTATTCAACATGGTTCTTGTTGAAAGCGAGAAGGAAGATTGTATCATATTATTGCAACAACCATGAAAAAAAATTATGAAATAGAATTTCATATTTTGGAGAACGGTTGAATTATTTATGAAATAAGTTTGAGTTCCAAATGAATTATTTTATGTTCTCTCATGATAATTGCATGTGTGTGATGCAGATGAGATAATATTGAATAAAGTTGGAATGTTGGGAAAGAGAAACTATTGTTGAGGACACTAAAGCTCTATAATTGTAGAACCTTGGTGGGTACTGGTAATGGGTTAGCGCTCTCCTTGTGTGTGAAAGCCTTGGAAAGATGGATCATTGAAGGACTATGCAGCAGTGAAGGGATGCCTAAGCCTGGAAGGGTGAGTGCAAAAAGGAGGAGGCAACTCAAGGATGCTTATGGCATGGTAGATTCCATAAGAAGGATGTTTAAAATGGAACAATGAGCTGAATTATTTCCGAAAGAAGCTTTATGGAATAGATCAATTGACTTTCGACTGTAATATGAATACCAGAATTAGTGCTGAAAAGTAGAGCATCAGATGGATAACAAGCTTCCAATAGCTAAAGCTTGGATATTTTTGAATACTTTTGAAAATCTTGATGGTAATATGTAAATAAGTTGCACTGAGAATAGTGCAAAAATAAGGGGAGGGGATTGTAATATCCTAAAACCGAGCCCCGGTTGTAATTGTAAATGTAACATGTTTCATAGACTGGTGATCCAAGTGATTATAAGCTAGGAGGCTTGTGTGATTATTTGGCCAGAGATCCAAGATACTAAAGGCCAATGAGCCTATTTTTGTATATGTAAATACTCATATCATTGATATAATACATTGTTGCGTGTAGACCGACCATGATAAAAGAGAATGGGGGAATAAGCTACACTAGGTAGGGAAAGGGATGGGGCTAAGAGGCTAGGAAAAAGGGATAAGCTACAATGATTATCTCTAAGGGAATAATATTATATTATTACTTCTTAAAAAAAAAGGTCGTACATAGCGTATGTTATCCTAAGTTCTTGTGAGAATGGAACAAATGATAAGTGGAGCTCATGCAGCTTCAAGAAGAGAAGTGTTTGATTTGGGACATGCATTTATATTGGAAAACTCATCATTCTTGGGGGGTTTTCTTCCATTATGGCCACGCTTCCCATGCACTCATGCACTGATCCATGACCTCCATTATTGACCTATGAAACATGCACGCATATCTGGAGCCATATCATGTATTTTATTGTGATGAATAAAACCCTTAGTCCTATTGGATGGAACAATGCACCAGTATCTACATGAGGTTGTGCTAAACTTGTATATTATGAGAAACGCCCATTCCAAACCCGAAGGTGGTTGTCGTTGCAATCACAAGTGCATTAGTTGAACGTTGAAGATGTTTTCACCTAAGCCTGTTGTTGGTTACCTAGGAACAGGAGTGAAGAGGTGGGTTGTCAGGATCATGGAATGAATAGGCAGGTTGTCAGGCCTATGAGAAACTCTCTCCAGGTGAGAGATTTTTTTGGAAAAGAAGAAGCAGTTTTTCAGGTCTGTGAGAAACTCTCTCCAGGTGAGAGAGGTTGTTGGGGAAGTGATTTATCCTAGAGGGAGACCAAAAACAACTATAGTTCTCTGAGAATTATTGTCCAGCCTGTTGTTGAAGCCTTGGAATGGAAGTGGGGGAGTCGAAGGACTGTTGAGCAAAGAAGGGGAACACTTCCTGGGGTGGGACAGGCATGTGGGTAATGAGAGGTTGTAGGTTGTTTGTATAAGTTGGCTCCTGGGAGGGAATCCTTCCTGATTGACTGTGTAGCATCCCATTGTCTTAGCCTAGCCTAGGAATCCCTTTACCTGGGTGGAGTTTAGTCCTAGCTCAGGGGTGACCCACTGCTAAGAGTGATGGGCAGTGTCGTCTATGGATGGGAGGTTTGTGGAAGGTGTGCATGCAGTTGGTGTTCTTCTACAAAAAGATAAGTACCATTTCTATGTTCATTTACATGATGTGTATTTGTACATGTTTTATATTTATGATTTTATCATGTATATGTTGTACGTATATGATTTACTGTTATTTGCACGTTTATCTATGTATTAGAAGAATGTAATCG
Source organism: Picea abies (assembly GCA_900067695.1). Classification (NCBI taxonomy): domain Eukaryota; kingdom Viridiplantae; phylum Streptophyta; class Pinopsida; order Pinales; family Pinaceae; genus Picea; species Picea abies. Next base: position 9,937 of record CBVK0102164753.1, read on the forward strand.
TTTGTTAAGTTTTATTTGTATGATGTTCCGCAAGAGTCTCTGAGTGGTGTAGACCAACATGTCTATGTCTGGGTATGCTACATTTTGGTTATCAAACGCTCAGTAAGACTGGATGTGTTTTAGAGTAGCATGTCCTGGCCTGGGTGGCCTGGGATGTTACATTGTTAGAAATAGGTCACTGTATTCACGCAATATTTTGTTTATCCTCTCTAGTGTTTTCTCATCCCAGTAGTCTCCAATACTTTCCATTTTAGGGTTTTTGTCTGTCCCAATATTGAATTGATTAACCTTAATTGGTGCGAAAAATGCCTCTAATTCCAATGATGGGTCTTCCACCTCTCTTTATCCTTCAATCTCTGCAATCTGGATGTTGCATGGATCTTCTTCTTCTGATGTTTCCTCTACGACATGGTAACAAGAGAGTAAGTCCTTGACCTTTTGTCTGTTCTGTTGGTGATATTCTATTATAGTTTCCACCTCAAGTTCCTCAAAAAATATCATTCCTTGTATCAACATCAAGGTTGAATCGATCATAGGGTTCTCATGCTCAAATGAGAAAGTTATCAAAAAAACTTATTGTAACCATGTTCATTTTGTAGTGCCTCTACGCAATTCCTATTCTATGTACCAGTTCCCTGGTACCCCCTCTAATATATGAATAAAGTAATGAGGAAATTATTGTGGTGGTGTTAGCCTCCACTATGTTATGAATTTATCTATGTGCTCAGTTGGTCTTCCTCACCCATCATATTTTTTCAATGTTGTGTTCCCCTGTTCTGCACCAAATTGAATGCACAGTAACCTTTTACACTGATACCAGTCTTGAATCAATTCATTGTGTGTGCCCCACCATGTTCTAGGTGTTTCCTTTAGTGCAATATCCAGAGCTAACAACCTCTAATTTTCCAAGACTTCTTCTTCACAGTTTGTAAAATATTCTTCTAGGTCGTTCAAACCATGAAAAGTGGGACGTTTTTTGACATCTGTACTGACCCACCTTACTGTGCACTCTATTCTTGTGCACCTCCTTGTGGAGAATTCATGTAGCCTCTGTTGCCAGTTATCCAGACTTGTATCTAAGTCTGAGGCACACGACGTAATGCTTCTCCAACGAAGTACCCCATATGTAGTTGGGTTAACATAATCTTCTTCTCATGTGGTAATCCTATATAGTTGGTTTATTTCTTCCAATTCCAAACATGTCATCTCTACAAACCTTTCTCCTTCTGATAGGTCCAATGGTGCAATTATTCTGTACTCACCTAATTCAAAGGTCATTTTCCATGACTTTAGGTTGATCACAACCTGGTTATCAAATTCCCAGTCTAGTCCTAGTAATGATGGGTAGGGTGTTGTGCCATATACTATTACTATAACTTTGAAATATGCTACAGTGGGTACTCCATCAATGATCTAAAAATGGAATGTACTTGTTTAAGGGTGCAAGGTATCCATTTTCCATAATTCAAAATGTGAGTTATACACTCCAATGTGACCTCTGAAAATGTGAGAACTTACTATTTCTTATACAGAGATAGACTGTAGGAGCATTTACCGGACATGTCACCTCTAAAGAGAGGATGAGTTCCAGAGGCTACCTGGCCCTTTACAGGCTCTGCCTAAAGAAATAATAAGTAAACACTTAGAAGTTAAATAAATCTTAACAGGACATTGCTTCATGTGTTTAAGATGTGCAACTTGTTTATGTGTAAGTTTCTTGTCTCTTCTTGTCAATGTTCATGTGAGGAGAAGGTTCTTTTAAGTGATTAAAATGGTGTTATAAACAATGTACAGCAATATATAATGCAGCAATAACACATCAAATCACAGCAACACCAAAATGATAAAGCAGTTCACCCACTTCAGGCTACATCTGCTGGACCAAACCTCCCAAACTAGGCTTGTCCTCTTGTATTAAAAATGCTCCAAATGCTAATACAAGAATAAGAATGTCTCAAAAGACAGAACTGACTGTAAATACAGAATCAGAAGATAGGAATTAGCTGAACATGCTCTTTCCCAAACACTAAACAGTGAAAATTGTACCTTATACAGTACTTTCCCCAAATGGCCCTGGTGGCCCTTTAATCTTGATTGGAGAACTTCGTGGTGAAGATGACCTAAAATGGTTCTGAAACCTCTGTCATCAGATTCATAAGGTCGAAAATATCCAACCTAGGCTTTTGAATCACCAAAAATGGATGCACATAGCCTCCAAACAGCTCCAGCACTGAAATGGCCCTGGTGGCCCTGAAATCTTCCCTGAAGCAAAATCACCTGAAAATGACCTCCAATGGCTCTGAAACCTGCTCCAATGGCTCCAGAAGGTCGAAGAGACCCAAAATCAAAAAAAAATTCGTTCCAAAAGGACTTTCCTAGCCAAAGTTATGGCTCCTTAAAGTTTTCCCAGTTTTCCCTAGAAAAACTCCAGATAAAACTGGCTAACTGCCAGATAACCCCGACAAATAGGCAATTCCGCCATTTTTGGAGCGCTCCGCCAAAAATCCGCCAACTGGACAGTCAGTTAACCGCATGTGACCGGAAATCTTGGGCTGGTGGTTTGCATTGGAGTCCGTGCCAACGGTTAAGGGTTTAGGCCCACAATTTTGGGCATGTTGGTCACATGGACTATAATATAAGACCGTGGGCTATAATGTTTAACACCCGCCTCCGTTTAATGGTCATGTGGTTAAGCATAAAACCGGGGTCCAAATAATATATACTCCGAGCGCGCGCCAATTGATATGGGGTATGGTCGTATGATTTCACATGGAACCGGGGTCGGGGCTAAGCCCTGGCCCGAGCCCCCACCACATTTTACAAAGTACCAATTAAATATATTCCAACGCACATACATTATAACAAATAGCGTATGGTCTAATGGTTGGCGGACTTGGTTAAAAAATTTGTATGTTGGGGAGGTCTGGGGGTCAAACCCTGCGGCCTCCATATATATTTTAAACGACTCAATAGCCAAACACGGGGTGCCATGTGGCAGCCCTTGATTGGGCCACGTGGCACCTTTCCATTCGCTTAAGAAGATGCTACGTGTCAAATTGTAACTCGCCCACCGTCAGCCAATCACAGATCGCCACGTCACCATGCGCCATGTCACTGTACGGTCGTCCAAGTCAGTTGTACGGCCTCTGCCACGTCAGCTGTACGGCCTGCCCAGTCAGCCCCCTTTTTTTTCCTGTTTAGCGATTCGAACAGATCGCGATAACTTTTGCTCCCGACGTCCGTTTGAGACGAAACGAATTGCGTTGGGTTCGTGACGACAAGGGCTACAAACCCATTTGTTTTGAGGCAATTCCGAGAACTTTGATTTTTGAGGTAAAATTTGACCCCTGGTCCAGATTCTGATCAATCAAAGTCTACTATCACACCTTTTAGTCTTCCAATTGGTAATACTCTATGTTGATTTTCCAATTTCAACTGAATAGGTTAATACCCTAATGTGGGTTCCCCCATGCACAACCATGTCTTCTTAGGTAATACATTCACTTCAGAGCCTAAGTCAAGGATGGCTTCCCCCATATTGAAATCCCCAATGTTGGAATTTAACCTGAATTCCCTACTTCTTCTTATTCATTTATGGAGATGATTAATTGTATTCTATTCTAACTTCCATTCTACTTCAGTGTTGCATCTCTCTAGCAAGTTTTGTAAGACCTTAATGGATGATGGATCATTCAATATCTATACACATGACTGCAAAAAAGTCTTGAGGTTAGTTACTTTCTCTTAAATTTGTCCTTTGTTGGTGTGATCCATTGAAGGTGGCATCTCGTACATTGGTTGATCATGATTTTGATGCACGGTTGATTTAGACGCGATATTCTCCTTTAGAATCTCATGTTTGGCCTCCTTAAAGTCTCTTTTTATTTATGCACGTCAAAATTATTTTTTGGCACGATGTTCTTCTTGACCCAATGGTGTTGAGCTAGATCTTGTTTCACTGCATCAACTCACATCTTGGCTCCTCCTCGATTAACTATGTTGATTTTCTTCCCATCATCCCTAGCCTCTGTAGAAATCCACTGTACATTCTGATTGTTTTGGTTCCTTTTTTCCTTTATTTTTCCAAATAATGTCAGATAGTCTTCTATCTCATCGTCTATTGCATGAAATACATACATGTCGCAAGTGGAAGTGGATAGTCTATCGCATAGTGTCCTAGTTGTTGACAATTATGGAAAAATATTGGCCCTCTACCTCATCCAAATCCTCCTCAACCATGTCCTCCACCTCTGAATTCACCTCTATCTTTGTGTGGTGCATTATAGTGGGGTATATGGTTATATTGCACATTATTATACTATGGTTGCACATTTTTGTATTGTGGTTGCACGTTATTGAATTGTGGTTGCATATTATTGAAATACGGTGCAGATTTCCCTGTCATCATCTCTGCTTGCATCCTATAGATGTCTAAATTTCTCTCTCTCATCAATTCCAGTGTTTTACAATCCTTGTCATCATGACCTACTAATTTAAAAAAAAATCAGTAAGAAATTTTTGGCACTGTCATATACTTCTACATCATGGGACAATCGTATGGATCATGCTCGTGTGTCTTACAAATTTCATACCACAGTCTTTCTGTAGGCAAGGGGTTTGGCACCCCTTCTTTCAAGTACTACTCAAAGGTTGGACATTCATTCTTATGGTGTCTTTTTTTCCTGCATAACATGCACCAGACAACTTCTCTCTTCTCCTTCCCCTTATTATGTTTCAACTGAAATTTCAAGTTATTTATATCCTCTTTCAGCTCTTCTATCGTTGGATCTCTCTATTGATAATTTTTTTCTTCTAACTATAGGGATGCTTGCAGAGCCTCTGCCTGAGTTTTGAACTTTTGTTGTTTCAAAGGATACTTCAAGTGTGGTAATAGTAAGTTCAAAAAAATTGCCTATGTTGCATGTCATTAATAGAGTACTTCAATTTACCTTTTAGACGTTTAAACCTTTGATCAATCTCCCAAATAGACTCACATGGTTTTTTCCTAATCTCAATCATTTCATTCATATACTGGTATTGTGAAATTGGCTTCTGAAGTTCATTTACTTGTAGCTTTTGTACCTCCATGATAGTCTTTGATGATCCTTGTTGATTGTTTACATCAAGGCTCATGTACCAGTCTAGTGTGTAGTCTCTAAATGTTATAGCCAACTGTGCCACTTTTGTATCCTCGTCTATGACCTTCTTTGCCTCCCAGATATTTTCAGAGATGAACAAATGCTTCTCATGGTCCTCAGATGCATCACCACGAAACTATGGTAATCCTATAGTGGGATATACTCCCACCATTTTGAAACTTGTTGAACTAATGCTTATGCATGGTGTAGATAGTTGACTGCTACTTCTTGAACTTGTACCCCCAATTGATTTTTCACTATTGGTCCCCTAACTTGCTACACATCTTCTTCTAAAAATTGGTTGTGTAAAATCTTGTGTTCCTTCAGGTGTATTATTCACACATGGGGTTGTAGGTGTCACACTAATTGTGATCTAGACTATAGTTTCACCTTTTGTTCCTAACCGTAGACTTATTTTTCTCCTTTCATTTGTTGTGCATAGGATTTCCTCAATTTGCTCCACATTCTGGAGATCCACTACCTCTTCTGAATGTTATATCCAATTGTGCCACTTTTGTATCCTCGTCTATGACTTTGTTTGACTCTCATTTATTTTCACAGATGAACAAATGCTTCTCATGGTCCTCAGATGCATCACCACGAAACTATGGTAATATTACAGTGGGATATATTCCCACCATTTTGAAACTTGTTGAACTACCGCTTCTATATGGTGTAGATAGTTGACTACTACTTCTTGAACTTGTACCCCCAATTGATTTTCCATTATTGGTCCCTTGACTTGCTACACATATTCTTCTAAAAATTGGTTGTGTAAAATATTGTGTTCCTTCAGGTGTATTAGTCGCACATGGGATTGTAGGTGTCACACTAACTGTGATCTGGAATAGAGCTTCATATTTTGTTCCTGACCGTAGACCTATTTTTTTCCTTTCATTTGTTGCGTGTAGGATTTCCTCAATCTAATCCACATCCTAGAGACCCTCTACCTCTTCTTCATTGCTCGCCAATCCCTCTCTGTCGACTATTGCCCTCTTTTTTTATTCATCTTATACTAGTAAGGTATACCATTGTGTGATGTTCCATCTTTTTTCATTATCTTCTTTATGTGTTCCTCCTCCATCATGATTGGTTCCATTTCCTCCTTTTCCTTCCCCTTATCCAGATCCATTTCCATATCTTAGACCCTTGTCAATGCTTCCCCCCCTTCCCCCATGCGTACAGAGAAGTTTAGTTGTCTAATTCCATGGTCATCATGCATTTTTCATATAGTAAAATATTGATGGAAGTATATAGTGATCATATGTACCTACCTCTAGGTCCCTTCAGAAAATATTGCTCTGTAGCAGTGTATGACTTCACAGTATCAATGGAAAATTCAGTGATAAAGCCTACAATAATATTGTCTAACAAAAAATCTATTTTACGCGTGAATTTATTATTGACTTGTTGCAACTACATTATCTTTACCGGATGCCACTCTAGTTGTCCTATCTGATTCATAAGATGGTTTTCCTTCAACCTCAATAACCACTACTGTAACAGATGCAGAAATTCACAGAAAAATTCTTCATGCAATTCACTAAACACATATTTGTCGAGATCTTTGTGCGGTGTATATCTAGATCCTTCTGCGCAAACTTTAGTTCCTTTGTCCTTAACCATCTTTCAATCTCTTCCTTTGTTGGATTCCAAGGCCTGTATATTCCATTCTACTTTTTCATTCTCCACTTTGTTCTTTAATAGATCCCTTCCAATCTATCTTGCATAGTTCTAGCCAGAAACGAAACCATTTGTTTGATGTTGGGATGGCCCAGTTTCTGATCTCAAAGGTTTCCAAAAAAACCCTCAAACTATCGGCCCTCCTAGTAAACCAAAAGACAACACTACGCACAGAGTGCATAGCGCAGTCTCACCTGAGATAGCTTATGGGGGACTACAAGACTTAGATGTTTTCATTTAGGGAAGGGATTGGGAATGTGAAGTGTGTCTTCTTCTTATGCATCATATTTATTACTCATTCATCTAGATCTATTATTCATTAATCAAGGAAACCATGCATGCATGTTGTAATAATATAAGCTACACATCCATTATTTAACTGATAAATAGAAGAAACAATAAAATAACCATTCACACACATTAACACGGCATGGTTACTATGTTTCACACCCCCTGGGGCTACGTTCACAAATATTTGTCTCTTCTGATATTTTATTCATCATTATTTAAAGGTAGTGTTGTGCACATTACATTCTTCGTTATTACAACTAAAAACTATGACAAGATCTATCTGTGAGGCGGACTAGAACACACCAGGATCCTGAAAATGAAACCATTTGTTGGACGTTGGTTTGACCCAGGTTATGATGTCAAAGGTTTCCAAAAAAAACCTCAAACTATCGTCCCTCCTAGTAAAACAAAAGTAAACATCGTGCAAAGAGTGCACAATGCAATCTCATTTGAGATACCTTATGGGGGACTGAAAGACTCAGGTGTCTGTAGTCAAGGAAGGGATTGGAAATGTGAAGTATGTCTTATTCTTATGCATCATATTTATTACTCATTCATATAGATCTATTATTCATTCATCAAGGAAACCATGTATGCATGTTGTAATAATCTAAGCTACACATCCATTCTTTAACTGATAAATAACATAAATAGTAAAATAACCATTCACACACATTAACACAACATGGTTATAGTGGTTCAACCCCCCTGGGGATATGTCCAAATAAATTTGGCTCTTCTACTATTTTATTCATCATTATTTAAAGACAGCACTGTGCACATTACATTCTCCATGATTACAACTAAAAAATATGACAAGATCTATATCTGAGGTAGACTAGACCACACCAGGATCCACAGCCTGCTATCTAACCCTCTTTTTCCACTCTCTATCTCATTAACCAACCTCTACTATACCTCCCATGCCTTTATTTATACTACTCTATTGGATCATAGCCATTACAATCATATCAAAAACCCTAACCCTAACATGGCTAGGTTTGTCTGCATGTGTGTCGCGTTGCTTTTCCTTAGTCTTCGACATGCTACTTTTCCTCCATCTTCAACATGTTGCTTTTCCTCCATATATGGCATGTTGTTTTTCCTCCATATATGGCGTGCACTCCCAAATTGGATTTTATCCCCAAAATAGGCATGCACCAACACCAGTGGGGATACTGTGAGATATGTAAGAAATGGGGCCATCATCCCACTAAGTGTCCATTGCTACAGAAGTATCTGAGTACACCAAATAACTTGTTTTTCAATTTTTGCAAGTCTGTAGAACACTAACAGAAGGATTGTCACACATTTGAATTAATGAGGGAGGACACATCAACTATGTATAGGATCCAAGAAGAGAATGTCACATCATAAGGGGGTTGTCCACAATATAACATTCAAAGAGGTTTCAATCAAGGGAACAGAGGAAACTTTGGTAGAGGTAGAGGTAGAGGGAATTTTGGTAGAGGAGGATGAGGACCGATTATATGTTATAATTGTAATCAACCTAGACACTTGGCCTGGGACTACAGGAATACGTGTACGACGTGCACATATTGCAGAGCACTGGATCACTCGACACAAGACTATCCCCAACTAGTTGTGAAGTGCCATGCTAGAGGAAACCCAAACGAGAATATGAATCGGATTGTACAGAATATATCATCATAAATATGCAATGAAGGACCAAGAGTAGCATTCGTTATGCGCAAAGGAGCTAGGACAAGGGATGATATGATGAATGAAGGAAAGTAGACTGAACAGTGGGTAAGAAAGTCAGTAGATCCTATGCCATCATTCAATCTACAGCAAGAAAAGGAGACATATCAGAGAGCAAGAAAAGAAGTACTTGGACAGGATTGGGGAGCATCAACGTCATATGCGCCTCGTATAGAAGATCACATTGTTTCAGAGAATCCAATTGGAAAGGTAAGCACACTAACGAAATTCCTAAGGACTTGTGTAGAGATAATGAAGGATGAAACTACATTGAGTATACTATATGACATGATTGATCACCATACAAGAGGAAGGGAAACTCGTGCCACACAAATAATGGTAAATCATGTACTATGCAGGAAGAGAACCAATGAAGAATTCAGATTTAGTGCACAGATTGGAGAGTATGATGTGGATAATTTTATTTTGGACTTAGTGTCTGATGTGAATGTGTTACCTAAGAAAACATGGGAAATGATGGGAAAACCCAAACTAGTATGGTCTCTTATTCAGTTAAGGCTCTCGAATCAACTCAAAATATTCCCAATTGGGTAGTTGACAGTGGTACCTCTGAACATAGATGGGGTGTGCATCATGGTAGACTTTGAATTTATTGTGATAGTGGATGACAATCAACCATATCCAACATTGATGGGACTGGAATGGGATTTCGATAATCAGAAAATCATTAACTTGAAGAGGAGGGAGATGATATTTGAGGTTGGATATTTGAAAATTACTGCACCATTGGACCCATCAGAAGGAAAGAGATACATAGAGACAACAAGAGGGAACGAAATTGACAACTTATACAACTTGACTGCGTGGATGGAGGATTATGTCAACCCGACAGCAGATGGTGCACTAAGTTGGAGAAGTATCATTTCATGCACATCAGATTCAGAAGTATGTCTAGAGAATTGGTAGTTGAGGATGCATGAAGTGTCATCTAGATGATGTGCACACATAAAACAATCCTTGTGATGGATTGGAATGGAGCTATGTGATCCACCCATGTACGATGGATTAACTAAGATAATCATGCTTGTAAAATAAGTTGAGTTGCAGGTACCCGAACAACAAAGGATGTTGGCACTTAATGGTGTCTTAAAGGTGACTCTGGCTAGATGGTGGGTTGCACACAGAGAGGGAATGAAATATTGGTCATAGCAAAATAGACTAATGCAGATATGGTTTGGATCTGAGGAAGAAACAATTGTGCATAATTATAAAGAAAAGAGTGACTCAGCGGGTCATTTGGAACAATGTAGGGTTTTATGGAATTTAGTACCAGAAATAGAGTGGATGCATAGATTTATACACACATTTGACATAATTCCGAAGAACTGGTATGTAGAATTGAAGATGTGTAGGGAGAAAGAAAGATAGGAAAAAGTGGTCCAAAGGTTCAAAATCACGTTCACATTTGAACATGAATCTCCATCAATAGATGCAGTGCTACAGGAGATTCAAACAAATATATTCTCAGAAGAAGAGACAATGGAGGTGATACCAGTATGCAGTGCACACACAACAAAGATGATTGTCCATGAGCTATTGGAGTGCTATAATGTAGCACTACAACAAATCCCTGTGATTTGCTCCCTTTTTTGCTCCCTTTTTTGTTTTAGTGTATTTTGATCCAACTTTTTTAAAAATTCGATGTTATTTATCGGGATGGCGCTATTTCTGGCGTTTTTTGCTTTGACCAAAACATCTAGGTTTTAATAGTGCCAGATTTAGAACCAAAAATAGTGTCGGAAAATAACATCAAAAAATAGCGTCGGAATTAGCGTCGGCTTTAGTGTCGAAAATAGCGTCGTATTTAGCACCAAAAATAACACCGGATTTAGCATCGAAATTAGCACCGGATTTAGCACCTGGTTTAGCATCGAATGTGCCTAAATAGTTAATTAGTTGAGGTGTTGGGGGTTAAGTGGATAGGGGCTTTGAGGATTATGGGATTTTGGGATTTTGGGTACATGGATTAAGGGTTAAGGGATTAGGGGTTAGGGTTTAAGGGATTAAGGGTCAAGAGCTAAGGGTTTTGGAACTTACGGGTTAGGTAGTTTAATGGTTAATGACTTAGGGATTATGGGCTAGGGAATTAATGTTTAAGTGCTTAGGGCATAGGGGTTTATGGGTTAAGGGATTAGGGATTAGAGTTTGAGTGTTTAAGGGTCGATGGCTTAGGGGTTAGGGGATTTAGGGATTTTTTGTTAAGGGATTAGTGATTAACTAAGGTTGAGGGCTTAAGGGTTTAGGGATTAGGGCTTAAGGATTTAAGGGTCAATGGCTTAGGGGTTAGGGGATTTATGGATTTTTCATAACTCTCTTGAAATTTCATGGAATGTCTTCCAACATGCCCATCACCAATTTCATCCACTGATGTCGCATGGTGAGCACTGAATGGGGACAACATTGAAATTTCTTCAAACTGTTCCTATATGTGTTGAAATTTGACATGGTTTGACTAGACACATGCCTTGACGATATGCGAGGGTTTCAAGACTCAAGGATTCCTGATTTCCCCACATAATATTTGATATCATCCACTTTTGCATCAATGTTCATCATGTAGTCTCATTTTCATCATTCGTCAATCACATCTAATGAATGTTTTCCTAAAATATCTTGAAATTTCATAGAACATATTCCAACATGGCCATCAACAATGTCATCCACTAGTGCCACACGGTCAGTAGTGAATGGGGACAATGTTGAAATTTCTTCAAATTGTTTCTGCATCCATCAAAATTCAACATGGTTAGACTAAACACATGACCTGACAGTATGCGAGGGTATCAAGATTGAAGGATATTGCCTAACATCCATGCATACTAAGATCATCCACGTTTTCATCAAGGTTTATCATGTAGTCTCATTGTCATCATTCGCCATAATTCCCATCTATAGAATCTCTGTCAAAACTCTCTCGAAATGTCATGGAATGTCTTCAAACAACACTCCCATCACCAATGTCATCCATCGACGTCGCACGATGACCAATGAATGGGGTGAATGTTGAAATTTCTTCAAATTGTTCCTGTATGCATCGAAATTTGACATGGTTAGAGTAGACACATGCCTTGATGATATTTGAGGGTTTCAAGAATCAAGGATGCTTGATGTCCTCGCATAATCTTTGAGATCATCCATATTTGCATCAATGTTGCAATCTCATTGTCATCATTCCTCATTCCCATCTATAGAATATTTGTCGAAACTCTCTTGAAATGTCATGGAATGTCTTCCAACATGCCCATCACCAATGTCATCCACCAACGCCTCATGGTGAGCAGTGAATGGTGCCAATGTTGAAATTTCTTCAAACTGTGCCTGTATGCATCAAAATTTGACATAGGTAGACGATACATATGCCTTGACGGTATGCAAGGGTTTCAAGACTCAAGGATTCCTGGTGTCCTTGCATAATATTCGACATCCTCCACGTTTGCATGAACCTTCATTATGTTGTCTCATTTTCATCATTTGTCATTCCCATCTACATAATATTGGTCAGAACTCTCTTGAAATTTCATGGAATGTCTCCCAACACACCCATCTGCAATTTCATCAACCAAACCGACACAGTGAGCAGTGAATGGGGCCAACATTGAAATTTCTTCAAAATGTGATTGTATGCATTGAAATTTTACATGGTTAGATGGTTACATTTTATCCATGTGTTGTAATGGGGAAATCATATATTTTCGTTAAGTATCAAAAATCCATCGTACTAAGTGATTTGTCTATGCTAGTAAACATATGGACCCACGTACAAAAAACATGCCATAAAATATATGGAGGTGGTTAAAATCGTGATTGCCTAAAGAAGGTGGTCAACATTATAAGTTTTTTTATATTATTGTATATATTTATTTTACTTTTTTTCACTTACAACAATGGAAATCCCATCTACAAAGGATAATATTACGATAACACTCACTCCTCAGGTTGGAAAAACTACAAAACCAGTTCACCCAAGAATAACTCTACTAAAAATTCACAAAAGGTCGTCTATTTGTTTTGAACCGATGACCTTCTCTTGGGAGTCACCTAGGATGGTCCTTTTGTTGGTAGAGCTACTTTAGGTAGCTATATATTTACTTTACTTGTGTATATTTATTAATATATTTAGTGAATAAATAATCAAATAAAAAATAATCAATCAAACATTATGTCCATGTGTTATAATGGAAAAATCACATAATTTCATTTAGTCTCAAAAAGTCACATTACATAAGTGATTTGTTTCTGATAACAAAATTAGGGATGTTTGGACAAAAAACACCCCATAAAATTTATGGTGGTGCTCAACATCCTAATTTCCTATAGGAGGGCCCTACCCCATCCCCTTCTCTCCTTCACGATCCCCCACTAAGACTAATTGGGTTGAGGAGCGTTTATACCTTCAAGTTTTGTGCCTACATATAAAAATGATGTCTCCTTAAGGTTAATCATGGTAGTGCATTGAACATTCTCGACAAGACGTAGGTTAAGCACTTGGGCTTGACTATTGTTACTTCATAATGCTTCATCTTAAGAATCCATTATCCCATTCCATATACACATCAAATGTGAAGGTGTAGTGCACAAGGTGGAACTTATAATGGAATACACATCAAATGTGAAGGTGTAGTGCACAAGGTGGAACTTATAATGGAATGCAACACCCTCTAGGATGACTTTGTGTCACATATATTGCATGACTATATGCTTTGGGTATTTAATGGATTATTTCTACGAGGATGTACTCCATTAACCACTAAGAAAATTTCCTCCCCTCTCATCATGATGATTTTGAATGCACTATTAAATGAAATCCACCTAAGAGTATATATACTATAAAATCAATTAAAATGACTAGGTTTATGAAGAAAGGCCAATTTGGCTTTATGTATTTCTTATATTGTATGAAGGTAGCTCCTTCTTAACAAACACATATTCCATCCTCTCTACCTTGCATGATAAATTTAAAGGGGTCTTCCAAGTGATGTATGTAAAACTTCCACTTGATAGCGGTATGAAACATGTTATTGAGATTGACCATAGTAAAGGCCCCACGTTTTTTTCCCTCGTAAGCATTTTCACTTTAAGAAGTCTAAGATTGAAATTCTTTTGGAGGAATTATTGGAAGTCAAGATCACCATTGGTAGTTAGAATCCCCATGTTTCTCCTATCATCTTATAAAGGTAAAAACATGGCTATTATTACCTTTGTATTTATTATAAAGGACATAATTGAAACACTTTCAAAAATAAGATCCCCATGCATCGTATTGATGATTATTAATGATTTTATGGATGAGATACAAGTTGTTGAATTTTTTTCTAATATATATCTCTACTCTAGTTATTATTAGATAGCTTTATTATTCTAATACCGAGAGAAAATTACATACCATAGTCACCCATTCAGCTTCCTAATCCCTTAAATTGTCTTGTTACAACCCAACCTTCGACTATCACTTCCAACTTATTGTGATTCTTCTTTTGGTCTTCCACAAACCTCTGCAAATTATGAGCACCCAAGACTGCCAACATTAAATGATCTATCATAATTAGTGTCAATTTTATCTAGGTTACTGTAAATAAAAGAAAAGAGATATATTTTTAATGATGAGTTGGATTCAAATTTTGTTGGTCATAGTATTAATTAGTAAATTCTAAAGGAAAGTTCTTATTATTATTATTATTACCATTGTGCACTATGTAGTATACTTCTTACTTATTTTTCCTCCTCATAATCTAAAGGAATACTGAAAATTCTATATAGTTCAATACTATAGAAAAGCAAATTCTAAAGGAGTGTCTTCAAAGTCTCTTACCTCAAGCTTTATTTACATTTTGTTGAAGACATAAAAAAATTGTTGGACAAAGTGTTTTGGTCTTTGTCAATGAAAAGTAAGCAAAGCTTCCTCTCACTCAATGAGACAAAGTGTCATTGTTGGACAGAGTATATTTGTATAAAAATTACACTCTTGTCTTGAAGGAACCTAATTTATCATCAAATATTCCATACTTCTTGTGATAGGGTCACCACTTATTCATCATTCCAGTCGTCCACATTTTGAATGAGAACATAGTCTTAAACCTAACTCTAGTGGATGTGCAAAAAACCAATACACAAGAAATTCATTAGCCACATTTCTTGATCTAGAGAAAAAGAAATCCCAAAAGTATGTTGTAGCAATGGAGAGATAGAAATAAACAGAGAATATGTATGAGGGGTATTATAACCATCGCCCATGAGCAAATAAAATGATTTGTCAACATAGACATCTCAAATATATGTTACATCATATGGAGAAAGAAGTTTGTTGTGTTCTTGGAGCCGAGGTAATAATAACAAAATAAACTATACAAGTATAAGAGTATATTGTATCTATAGGAGATGAATGAAGAAGGTTAACAGGATTTCTAAGGCATTTGTTATGGTGCCAAAAGAAAGAGTTTCATAGGTTGATTCTTGGATATAACCGTTAAGATGGTCACGGAAAGGAAATAATTGTTTACAAGGCCAACAAACATGGATACAACTTATAATGAAAATTGAGGTTTATTTTTCTTCTCTTAACGAATTGGTGATCATCGATGAGGACATGGATGGGCTTGGGCATGATAAAAGAGATGTTGTAAGATCATTCTGAAATTGATGACCTAATGCAAATGAATGTTCACCGAAACAGAAGTCTACTTCCATAGTCATCCCATGAAAGGCTAAGTAGAATCCTTTTGTACCATCTTGTAAAGTTCAAGGCTCATATGACTTGTCTAGATTAAAGCACCAGTAGTGGTATGATCAAGGCTCACTTCCTTTTTTCTCAATTTACACATGAAGAAATTTTTTTCCACGTGTTAATCCAAGAAACTCCTTCTAGGCTAAGGTGTTTTCTGAGCATGTTGTATGTGCCACATTGTTGGCTTCTTTACCTATACTCTCAATATTTATCATATCAATCATCCAAATATGTTATGGCTATAGAGAGAGACTTCAATGCTTTGTCTTGAGCTCAAAAAATGGCTTATTGTTCTGTGCCTTATTCAACATCACTAATTCGATGAAGAATCTAGAAAAACGTTGACCCCTCTTCTTGTTTGGAAGAAGCAATGAACATAATTTTAAGGTGACCTTACCATCCCAAGATAAATACCACAAATTACAAACATGTCAAGGAAAGGCATAGAAAGGAAAGGAAAGACAAGGAATGTCAAGGCAAAGGAACGCATGGCAAGGCAAGGCACTACAAGGCAAGTCATGGTAAGGCAAGACAATGCAAGGCAAAGCATGGCAAGGAAAGACAAGGAATGACATGCCAAGGCAAGGCAATGCATGGAATGTCAAGATAAGGCATAACATGTCAAGGAAAGGCATGACAAGGCAAGGCAAGGGAAAGCATGGCAAGGCAAGGCATTGCAAGGAAAGTCATGGTAAGGCACGACAACACGTTGCAAAGCATGGCAAGGAAAGACAAGGAATGGTATGGAATATCAAGGAAAGGCATGTCAAGGCAAGGAAAGGCATGTCGGGGCAAGGCATTGCAAGGAAAGGAAAAGCATGGCATGTCAAGGCAAGGAATTTTGTGTCAAGGCAAGGGAATGCATGGAAAATAAAGGAATTCCATATCAAGGCAAGGCATGGCAAGTCAAGGAAAGGAAAGGAATTTCAAGGTAAGGCATGGCATGTCAAGAAAAGGAATGACAAGGAAAGGAAAGGGAATGCATGGAAAGGAAAGGCATTGAAAGGAAAGTCAAGGTAAGGAATGACAATGCATGATAAAGCATGGCATGTCAATTAAAGACAATGCATGGCAAGGCATGGCATGTCAAGGCAAGGCATGACAAGGCAAGGCAAGAGAATACATGGCAAGAAAAGGAATGGCAAGGCAAGGCATGGAAAGGCAAGTCATGGCAAGGCAATATAAGGCATGGTGTGCCAAGGAAAGGCATGGCATGTCAAGGTAAGGCAATCCATGGCAAGGCACGACAAGGCATGGCATGTCAAGGAAAGGCATTTCAATGTAAGGCATGGAATGTCAAGGAAAGACATGGCAAGGAAAGGCATGTCAAGGCAAGGCATTGCATGGCATGTCAAGGCAAGGCATGGAAAGGAAAGGAAAGGCAAGGGAATGCATGGCAAGGCAAGGCATTGCAAGGAAAGTCATGGTAAGGCACGACAAAAAATTACAAAGCATGGCAAGGAAATACAAGGCATGGTATGTCAAGGCATGTCAAGGTAAGGAAATTCATGGAAAGACATGAAAAGGCATGGCATGTCAAGGCAAGGCATCACATGGCATGTCAAGGGAAGGCATGGAATGTCAAAGAAAGCATGGAAAGGCAAGGAAATACATGGCATGTCAAGGCCAGGAATGGCATGTCATGGCAAGGCAAGGCATCACATGTCAAGGTAAGGCATCACATGTTAAGGAAAGGAACGAAATGTCAAGACATGCCTTGTAAATGCAAGGCATGGAAAGGAAACAAATTGCAAGGGAAGGCATGGCAAGGCACGCCAATGCATGGAAAATCATGGCATGTCAAGGCAAGGCAAGGCATGGCATGTCAAGGAAAGGTATTGCATGGCAAGGCACGACAAGACATGGCATGGTAAGGAAAGCCATGGCATAGTGTTTTGTTTATGAGATGTTGATTTATTTGGGGTTTACCCCTTGATGTGTTACCATGGTGAATACTCTGTTCACCAATGCTTCTACTTTTCTTCCAGTCAATGGGCTCTTGTCTCCTTAGATTAACAAGGCATAGCAAGGCATGACAAGGATATTTCTTTAGAATTTGAGACGCTACTCATAGATAATCCAACCAAGCTCTATTTCAAACATAATCATATATAGCACAAAATGGAGAGGGTTTGTACTTAAGCTT
>CBVK0102164755.1:0-10420 GCA_900067695.1 Picea abies
TATTTCAAATGCATTTATATGACTTACTGTATAATCATATAAGTTATTTAAGAAACATGATATATTTAACTAATTAAATTGAAATAAAACATATTAAATTAATAACTATAACCAAAATAGGAAGCATTTTTGGAAGCAAAAAATGAAGCAACAATGGAAGTCAAATTTGAAGAAAAATTGGAAGCCACACCAGAGGAAAAACTGGAAGCAAAACAAGAAGAAAAACTGGAAGCAAAACTAGACGAAAAAGGGGAAGCAAAAGAGAAGAAAAAATAGATGCAAAATTGGAAGCCAAACCAGATGCCAAACTGGAAGAAAACTTGGAAGTCATATCAGAAGCAAAACTGGACGTAAATCTGGAAGCCAAACTGGAAGCTAAACCTGGCGCTAAACCTAGAGCTAAATCTGGCACTATTCCTGGCGATATTCCTGGTGCTAAACCTAGAGATAAATATGGCACTATTCCTAGTGCTAAATCTCGCGCTATTCTGGCACTATTCCTAGTGCTAAATTTGGTGATATTCATGGTGCTAAATCTGGTGCTATTCCTGGCGCTAAATTTGGCGCTATTTCTAGCACTATTCCTAGCACTAAATATGGTGTTGTTCCTAGTGCTAAATCTGGTTCTAAACATGGCGTTATTTTTCCAACGCTAAATATGGCGCAATTATAAACATTATTGCTTGCACCCCATTTTGTGCCAGAAAAGGTGTCTAATTCGTGAACTGAAATACACTAAATTCTGGTGCTAATTTCCTATTTTGTTGTAGTGTAGACAAGGAAGAGTATGATGAAGAGCACCCCGGGAATATACAAGTACCTGAGACAGAAGGAGAACGAGCAGTAGAAGGGCCAGAGATTGAATTTGCCACGTATACACAACCTATAAAGAAGCGTAAGGTAAACATTGGGATGACAGAGAATCCAAAGTTTGCACAAATAGGATATTATTGGAACGATGAGATAGTTGAGAAGATTTCAGATTTATTGCAAGAATACCAGAACCTATTCCCAATGACATTTTCAGAGATGGAGGGAATAACATGAGACTTAGGTGAGATGAAGATCCCACTGAAACCAGGAGCTAATCATGTGAGACAGAGGCCTTATAGGTTAAACTCAATGTATAAGGAGAAGGTCAAGGATGAAATAGACAAGATGTTGGACACGGGAATCATCAAACCAGTAGAAGAATCTAAGTGGATTGGCCCAATGGTGGTGCAAGACAAGAAGATAGGATGAATTGAGATTTGTGTGGATCCAAGGAAGTTGAATGATGTGTTCTTACATGATCCATTCCCAAAACCATTCACGGATGAGGTAATGGAAAATGTAGGAGGCTAGGAAAAGTATTCTTGTACAAATGGATTATCGGGGTACCATCAGATAAGAATCACACAGAAGGATCAACACAAGACCACTTTTGTGATAGAAAGGGGGGAGTTATCAGTATACAGTTATGCCACTTGGATTGAATAATTCCCCTACGGTGTTTTCCAGGGTAGTGGTTGCAACATTCAAGGAGTTCATCCATAAATTCCTAGAAGTCTACTTGGATGATTGGATGGTGTTTAGTCTACTGAAGGACCATATAGAATTTATTCGACTCACATTAGATGGGTGCATACAGTGTCACATTTCACTGAACTTAAATAAGTGTATCTTTTGCGCACCGTTTGGAATTCTACTGGGACATGTAGTATGAAAATATGACCTATTAATAGATCCAGCCAAGATCGTAGGAATTCTGGAGTTAAAACCCCCTATATCACTCAAACAATTTAGGGAAATTTTGGGTCATACAAGTTATTACATGAAATTTATCAAAGGATATGCGCAGATTACATCACCCATGGAAAAATTGTTGAAGAAGGAAGCCAAGTTTCAATGGAATGAGGACTATCAGAATGGGCTAGACACTTTGAAACAAAAAATGGCAATCGTGTCAATTTTGATCTTTCCAGAGTGGAACAAAGAGTTCCATGTACATGTAGATGCATCATCCATAGCATTGGGCACAATGTTGTCACAACCAGGGGAAGGGGGCATAGATCATCCAATCTCTTTTGCAAGTAGGAAGTTTTCTATAGAAAAGAAGAATTATACAACCACAGAATAAGAAGGATTGGAAATGGTCTATGCGCTTCAAAAGTTCATGCATTATTTATTGGGGTCTCACTTCAAGATGTATACAGACAATTCTGAATTAAAGTACTTAGTTAGCAAGCCAGTGTTGGGGGGGAGAATATGCATATGGCTATCATTATTTCAAGAATATGACTTTGAGGTTGTAGTAAAACCAGGGAATTTGAATGCAGGACTAGATCATCTATCAAGCATATTGACAGGTGAAGATCCAGGTAATTTGGATGATAGCTTCCCATATGCACAGTTATTTGCAGTAAGGATGGTGGATAATTACTTCTTGAACATTTTGAAGTTTCTAAGTACAGGTATGGCTCCATCTGAGATGACAATAGCGTAGAAGAAGTAATTGGTAGTGAAATTAGTAGATTATCAGTTGATTGTAGGGAATATATACAAGTTGGGTGCAGATGGAATACTGAGATGTTGTGTGTTGAAACACAAAAGGTCAATGATACTTGAAGAAGTGCATGATGGAATTGTTGGAGGACATTATGCAGGGAGAGAAATTGCACATAATATTTTTTGCACAGGGCTTTGGTGGCCTACACTTCACAAAGATGCGAAGGAGTATTGTCACTCATGCGATGTATGCCAAAGAGTGGGAAATCCATCTAGGAGAGATGAAATAAATTTAAGTCCACAGGTTATGTTGCAAGCATTTGATAAGTAGGTCATAGACTTTGTAGAACCAATCAATCCACAAGAAAGAAGATCAAGGGAAAGGTACATCATCACTAATACGGAGTATTTGACAAGGTGGGCAGAAGTAACACCAATTATAGATTGTACTATGGAGACCGTTACATGTTTCTATTTGAGAATGTAGTGACAAGGTTTGGATGTCTGTGCATATTACTCAGTGATCAAGCTACACACTTTCTGGAAAAAAACAATTGCAGCATTGACTAAAGAGTTTGAGATTCATCATTAAAAGAGTAGGCCATATCACCCTCAGGCCAATGGAATAATGGAAGATTTTAATAAGATCTTGGAGAATTCCTTGACAAATATTTGCAATGTAGGGAGAGACAATTGGGACTTAAGAGTTCCTACAGTATTATGGGCTTACATGACTATAAGTAAGGACAAGCACCTTTTAAGTTGGTCTAGGGGTAAGAAGTAGTGATGCCAATGGAGTACATTCTACCTATCTTGTGCATTACAACAATCACAGAGCTATCAAACACTAGCACGATATAGGGGATATTGGCATAGTTAGTACAGCTTGAGGAAGAATGGTTCATTGCAGGATTCCATCAGCAGGTTCAAAAATCAAGAGAGAAGGCTTGGCATGATTGACACATTAAACAAAAAAAAAATTCAAGAAGGATATCTATTACTATTGTATGATAGTAAGTTTATGCAACATCCAGAAAAGTTTAGAATGCACTGGTTAGGACCCTATGTGATTCAACAAGCGACAGAGGCAGGTGTTGTACGGTTGGAAACCTTGAATGGAGAAGTCTTTGAAGTAATGGTGAATGGAAGTCGGCTAAAACTCTATAGAGACAGTCAACAGTCTGCACAGTAATCTGGGTTGCACCAGAACCCCTGTATTATAATAGTTGTACCATAATAGCAACAAAAAAAAGGAAAAACAAATAAAAAGTAGAAAAATGAAGAAAATTAAATAAAAAGTAGATATAGTGAAAAGAAAAAGAGTGTTCAAGTACCAAGGCATAAGAACTTGCACAGAAGGAATCATCTCCACACATAAGAATAGAACTATGCCAATTTAAGAGACAAGACATAGATGAGACATACTACGAAGTACACAGATGAAACAATAAAGAACCAGTGTGCAGTTTGGCAATGACAAGACCATTAAAAGTATTAAAGCACATAATTGACAATTATGAAGAGGGAGTGACAGATCATAAAAGCATCGTATAAGTATTAAATGGTAAAAGTTATCAGGAACCATGACAGATCAACAGTACGAGGGGAAAATCACACGATGGATTTGGTAATAAAGGAGTATTTAGTTAACAAATCATCAACCACAGTGACGGATTGGACAAGGAAGTTAAGGTGGGATGAGACAGGTACAGTTGTCACAAAAGCACAAAAAGGAAGAATAAGGGGGAAGAACAAGTGGGAGGGGAACACAAGAAATCCAAGGCACAAAGGCAAACCCCATTTACATATTAACTACTGATAATATGGACAAAATTTCTTACCAGATACAGCATACCAGCGAAGAAATATGGGAGGAAGCATCAAATAAGAAAGAAGAACAACAGAATAAAGTGCAGGATCAACAAGCAGTACTTTAGTAGATGATGGAAACAAGAAGCATTACAAAACAACACAGGTTCAAGGAAGGATCATCCACATTGCCAAGGAGAGAAGCAGAAATTGTACAACCATCCCTGGCACAACTAACAATATGGCATATAACCTTACAGATTGAGGCAGATGCACTGAAGTTTCCAGTGGGAGAATTATAGGAGAAAATAAATGCATTGGGCCATATTAACATAGTCATATCAAATATTCCCATACAAATACTATAGGAATTGCAAGCAGGATTGGTGCAAGAAATGAAGAACAAAGCAGAGGAAGCACACAGATAATTGAAAAGAATAAGGGATGAAAGAGACCAAGCACAAGAATAGTATGACATAGCACTTCAACAAAAGAGGGAAGTTGAAGGTCGAGTAGAAGAAGTTATGAAGAATAAAGATGAGACTGAGGAGAGGGCCAAGAAATCATTATAGGAGAAGTATGAAGTTGAATCCATGGCACAGAAGACACAAGCAACCATCCAAAAAGTGTACAAGGAAGTACAAGAAGTTCCCCTATTAGTAGAAGCTACTGTGGAGGAGAAATTGTTGAATATTGACGAAGTCACTAAGGGCTTCAAGGAGAAAATCCAAGACTTACACTTGAGGAGCACACCAGGAATGCCACCAGAGGTGCATGGAGGCAAGGTGAAAATGGCAATGAAAGCACACCAGAGGTGCATGGAGGCAAGGTGAAAATGGCAATGAAAGCAGTTTCCAACATTAAGAAAGTAGAAGGAGAATGCGCAAAACTCTGTGAGGAGAGTGTGTAGGTGTGGACAGAATTGATAGGAGACCCAAAGATGAAGGCCACAAAGGCCAAGCTAAGAGAAGCACAAGAACATGCACACCAGGCAGTATAAAAGGTGGCTACATTTCCACCATTAGAGCGTATGTCAACCATTTTGGCTCAATGGAAAGAATATTTATAAGTGGAGAGAAAGAGGGATTTGTTAGCACAGGAATTTGCAATATCAAATTTGGTCATTTTTACGGTTCTATGGTCCATTTTGAAGCGTCGGTGAATTAGAATTTTTTGCAGCACTCATGAATTAGGAGATTCTGCAGCGCCATCTTTATCAACACAAGTTTTTAAAAAAAATCTTCAAAGTTTGGCAAATAAATTGGCTTTTAAAACCAATTTTGGCTCTTGGGTATTTGTGCAGGGTACCAGCATTCTTGGGCTCTTGGGTATTACCAGCATTCTTGGGCTCTTGGGTATTTGTGCAGGGTACCAGCATTCTTGGGCTCTTGGGTATTTGTGCAGGGTACCAGCATTCTTATCAAAAAATTATTGGGCCCAAAGACTCAATCTCCAATTTTCCAAACTCAGCATCCAGGTCCACAAGTGTAGCACCAAATAAAATCCAAAGCACCAAGCACCAAACCAAGGACAATCCAGGAGGGGACCATTGTGCACAACGCATCGTGTACCCAAGAATAATTTTGTATTTAAAATCTTAAAAATTGTTCTTCTCATTGTATGTGGGATAGGCCCTAAGGAAAAATGACAGCAAATACAAGAGTATCTGATCGATGCATAAAGTCCAATGAAGAAACATGCATGGGTGTTCACACTTGTGGACTGCCATGATGCGCAGATGGTGTTATTGCTATTAGCAATGTTGTTGTGGTGTCATTTGAAGATGTTGCAGAGAATAGTTGTGAGGTTTCAGAGTTGTTTACAGAAAAGGGTGCTACGAAATCATTGACAGTGCCATGAAATAAGTTGTTTACCGAAAAGGGTGCTACGAAATCGTAGCTGCATCTACATTTAGTGCTTCGAAAACTGCAAAAATAAGTGTTGATGTGGCTCTTGTTGGTGCTATAACTAGGAAATATGAGATATACCAAATTTCAAAATCGCTCCATTTTTATTTATGTTAGATGGGAATTTAACCTCAGCAACAATAATTTCTTATCCAGTGCCATGATTTTGCATGGTTTTATAAAATATTTTTGTGCCACTAAACGCCTCCATATGCCAGGTAAATCGATAGCATCATTGCCCAAGTGATTAGAATAAAAACACATGTTTTAATGATGATGAAGGCAGAAGAGAAGTTTGCAGCAGAGCATAAAATTGGTGCATGGTGTTAAGATAGAGAACAAATCCCAGAGCCCGAAGTAAGAGCAATTGATTTTAATCAAAATGTAAAAAATGTGTAAGAAACTGTAGAGCTGGTAAATTATTTGTTTTTTTTATCATTGCAGGTGTCAGAGAATAATCTTTTGAATGTCAAGCAATCATGCTCCAGATATCGTGGAAAACATTGATAGAAGTATTATCCATCTACATGTGATGTCTATCTTCCGAATGACTAAAGAAGTTCTAGTAAAATTGAATCCTTAAAAGTAGGAAATGAGATAGCATGGCATTATCTTTTGTAACCTCTTCCTAAAAGTGAGAGACCAATTAGTATGAGTCATCATCTTTGTAACAGTTTACTATTTTTAGAAAAAGAAGAAGGGGGTGGGGGAGGTTCTATTAATTTAGGAAAAGGGGACTTGTAGAGGGTTCGGTTTGGGGACCCGAGAAGGGACTCTGAGCAGTGAGTAAACCTGTGCATCCGATTGTAAGCCTACATGCATTCATGTTTTAATAACTTATGTTATTGAAGATCCATGAGAGTTGTGCTACCAGATTGTTTGAACTGCTTTGTTTTTCATTTCTTTACATCTTCTTGCTTGTATAAATTGCAGATTCGTAGGATCAGAAACTGCCCTTGATTAATAGATTATTGAGCAGCAGAAGATCTATTATAACTTTCCTATTAATCATGGTTTTATTCAAGGACCTTGCATTCACTTTTTCAGAAAGTTTTACTGTTTTGTGAATGATCCACTTTTTTTTATCTTCTCCATTCCTCTACCCATTATTATATAAAACTTATGTCTGGTATGCGGCTTGATTTCCTTCACTAAACATGGTGTTTATGAATCCTTTCCCAATGGTAGATATTGATATGCAGTTAGCTTGTTTCCCTCTTCCTTTCCTAGTCTTTTTGATCCACCTAATCAAACCAATTCAATTCTAAAGAATCAAATGGGTACTGGGATTTTCTTTCAAGCGGTCTAAGAAAAAATTATAGTGCTAATTGGATCAACAGATGATCCTTCAACATAAAATAGGACCACTGTAGGAAGAAGCAATGAGGGTAATTGGAGAATTGGCCACTGTGCAAGGTAAAGTCAAGCAAGCAGTGGTTGAGGCATAGAAAAAACTTACAGACTTGAATGTGTAGGGGCACAAGAGATAGCAGCAATAGAGGATGCAATCATCAAAAAGGTAGAGGTAGAAAAGGCTGCCTCTCAAAACTTCATTTCGGCATGGAAGAGTAAGCAACGGGCTTAAGTGGCTCAGGACGAGCCACATGTGAGTGTTGGGGGCATGTTGGACAGACAGTTTGGATACAGTTTTGGGAGAAAATACTAAGTATAGGGAAAGTGTACAGAGAGAGGAAAGTTTGTTTGCAACTAAGACGCATCCAGAAGGACAGTGCGTAGAAGGAGGAAAGTGTGTAGGAGGAAGAGAGTGCATAGAGAGAAGAATAAAGCCGATAGAGAATAAAGAAAGAGACTAAGATAATAAAGCATGATAGAAGGATAACAACATCGCATTTTATAGATAGAAGAATAGTATAAAAGCATCATGCAAGTTGAAAAGAAGAAGAAAGTCATTGAACAACCAGTTAATTGAATTGGCCATGCATTGTAATGGGGTATTTTTGGGATGAGCAGACTAGGGTTTTCAGCCCTAGATTTTTGTATAAATATGTAATGGGTTGGATATTAGGGGTTTTCTCTCTACTATGGTTGGGTTTCAATTCCATGTAATTTATGTGATGTTATATTTTGTTATATGTTGAATTCTAGAGTCGTGAATGTAACAGTCTGTTGGTGAGAAGAATGAATAAAGGGAGGTTACATAGATGATATTGAATCTTGTGTTGTCTCACTTTCTATGTGTGCTTATGAATTCTATTTGTATTCCTCGTAGCATAGACTTGTCGTATGGATTAATTATGGTGTAATGTTCATGACTGTGACCGTAACAAATCTATGTAATAATCAGAAATATGTTGAGTATTGCAATCTAAATCATAAGTAAGTAATATTGAATAGAACCGAATCATGTGCATATATGTAATAAGGAATAATGAACTGAATGTTTTCCTCCCTTTCCCTTACTATTGTAGAAGCCTAGTTCTCGCAATCTCAATAGATACCTTGGATGAGACTTCATCTACGCAAGCAAGTGATGTCGAAAGGGTCGGTGTCTGGTAGGTTTGTTGGTCGTAGATAAATTGAACCTAGGGTCTTACAACCCGTGCACAAAAGAGGGAAGGCCATTGTTAGCTCCTAGGCCTACATCTCAGCCTCCTACTCCTCAAACCATCTTATTCATCCATCAACTTAGCTCTTAGTTAATATTTCTTCTTCATTGTGTGTTAGGTCATGTTTCGTTGTGCCATCTCCTCCTTGCTTAGCATTGTGTGTTTTGATCTTTATAAGGTTGATGTCACTTCCTAATTTGAGTTTGAACAAGAATTATCACCATGGTTTATATCACTATTGGATCACCAAAGAGTTGAACTAAGCTTACAAATGCAAAATATGTTGATTGCAAGAATGCCAACATTCTTGCAATCAACGGACAGACTTTGTTTTATGAGTTTTTTATGATTTAAAAAAATATTTCAAAGTTTGAATAAATCCCCTATGACACCAAATTCATGCTTATTTTCTCCTACAACCCTTGAAACCTTGTGAATTGGCTCTTCGAATAGTTTTCATTGCAGGTTTGGAGAAAAACTTAAGTAGTGCATCCTTGGCCAACATTACCAACAATAAATGACCCAAGACATAATAATAACAGTGAGGGATATCAACAGAGCATTGGATATTGGGTTACAATAATAATGTGGATTAGTTCCATGAGATTGCAAATTAGAGTTTATTTCCACCAAGAAGAGATTAAAGAATATTCACTAAAGGGATTTATTACCGGCTAAAAAAAATGCAACAATTCTGAGTAGAAGATGTTGGGCTTAATTTGTGAGAAAATGGTAAGGCATTTGAAAAAATTGTTAAAAACCCACGTCACTAATGGGGTGATTTATCCTACCAATGAACGGTTTTCAAAATTTCACAACAGTTTAGGAGAAAATTTGGTCTGATCAGAACAATATTTTCCAGAAACGCAACAATTCTAAGTAGTGGATTCTGGGCTTAAGTTGTGAGAAAACGGTAAGGCATTTGTAAAAATTGTTAAAAAAACCCACTTTGTGAATGGGACGATTTAGCCTAATTGTGAGAGATTTTCAAAATTTCTCGGCGGTTTAGGAGAAAATTTGGTCTGATTAGAACGAAATGAAACGCAACAATTCTAAGTAGTGGATTCTGGGCTTAAGTTGTGAGAAAACGGTAAGGCATTTGTAAAAATTGTTAAAAAAACCCACTTTGTGAATGGGACGATTTAGCCTAATTGTGAGAGATTTTCAAAATTTCTCGGCGGTTTAGGAGAAAATTTGGTCTGATTAGAACGAAATTTTCCAAGAATTAATTACTTCCAGATTAATGGACAAGTGCAGAGTATTTTGCATCTTTGGTCAATTTCCAAATTTCCAGGGCACCTGACAATAGTGGATGGTAGTCAAGAGACCAGTGACAGATTTCAAGGAAATTTGTTCCAAATTTTTCCCAGTTTATTTGAAGATATCATTTATTTTTATTTCATTAACCAGTTCCATCTTTTGAAGACTTTTGTTATGCATCTCATACACTTTTGTTATCGGCAATAGCTCCAGTTACAGTGATAGAATATTTTTGGTTTAGTTAGAGATATTATTGCCAGTTGTAATAAATTTATTCTTTTGATAAGAACAATGTTTTGATTAAGGTCTAAGTGATGGGGATTTATCCCTATGAACTAACACTTGAACTCAACTTCACTTAGTTTAAACAAGTTTTCATGAATTGTAATC